>JAFBJZ010000938.1:1562500-1565000 GCA_016785225.1 Psettodes erumei
GATGTGGATAATTGCTTTGAGACAAACCACCTGATTGTCTTCTGCCTGTTCACGGGAGAAACCGTGCACGGTGAGCAGGAAGCAGATGTCTGCTGTTTGTGTTTGGTTTCTTGCCAGCAGCTTAATTATTCCATTGTCGGGCCGGTGAAGGAGAACCTGGGGGGGGTGGGGGTGGTGGTGGTGGGTGGGGGCATTCGGTGGAAACTAAGGGCCGGTGATTACTGTGACGTCAAGGTGGTCGCGACGCTCCATCCTGTGCTCCGAGGCCCGGATGATGCTCCATTTGCTTCCGTGGACGCCTCACCTGGCCTCACCTGGCTTCACCTGGCCTCACCTGGCCTCACCTGGCCTCACCTGGCCTCACCTGGCCTCGAGCTTCGGTGACTCGGCTGCATCCAGCTTCGTTATTTATTTTGAAACCGGATGTGACCATATTTGGACGACAGACGGATTTGACCGCCGAGAACGATACGTGACAGAAAGGTCCGACCTGTCAATCACAGTGTAGCCACGCCCCCTCCAAACCTCCCCCACTTCCTGGTCTTTTCTCCTCTAAATGGATCATAATGTCCAACATGAACATGGTGTTGTGTTAAACTGTGTGAAAATCTTTACTGACGTCATAAATCCATTTCCTTACTGACTTCTATACAAACAGACCAGAGGAGTCGCCCCCTGGTGGTCGCTCAGGAGAAGACGGGTTTAACACACGGACCAGGAAGCTGCGTCCATGTTTTACGGTTCTCCTCCACCACGACACAAGATAAAGCGATCGATCATCGCGATCGATTGTCACGGCCGGTGCCCGATCGGGCATTCGTTCCACCTTCGCAGCCGGCGATGACGCGTGACATCACGTCTCTTCGCTCAGGTGTTATTTTTTCCCCTTGAAGTGAATTAATTGCAGTCTGGTATGGATTTTTATACGCGGCGGCGGCGGCATTGTTGCCCAGAGCAGTGAGATTGTGTCCATTGATCCGAGGCGTGCGCACAAAACAAAAACTAATGCAATTAAACTTGTTCGGAGCGCTCCGTAGAAAGCGTTTAGCGCGCAAAAACAGCCGGCGTGTGTGTGTGTGTCGGCGGCGGCAACGGCAGCTGCGTTTGTGCGACACCGGCAGACAGTTTGCTCTATCTCGAGATGAGACGAGAACACAAACTGTCGGAAGACGCCGAGGCCTCGCTTTCTTTGTCCTCGTGTTTTGTTTTTTTTAAATTTCTTGCAGTTCTTAGCTCGTTAGCACAGACGCTAGTTTTTTACCTACATGTGCATATGTCAGACAGGTAAGACATGTATATGTACTGTGTGTGTATATATATATATATATATATATATATATTTATATACTCTCTGCTCTTTCCGTCCCCCCCCAGTCGTGTCATCTTGTCCGCGCCCCCGCCTATCTGTTCGGCTACATCTCGGAGATGCTGTAATTTCCTTGGCCCTGCTTGATGTTTATTGTGAGGCTGAAATTGAAAATGGCCTGTAATGGAGCGAGCCTCGCAGCCCCGGGACCAATTCACAATCTAAATGACTTGCTCCTTTTCAATGGCATCGACTGGAGGGCTCTTTGTGCAGCCTCGTACCTAATCAACCTCCGGCGTGACCCCCCGGCTCTCGGGGGCCGCTGTCGGATTAATGATAAAATCATTGGTTCAAACAATTATTCGACCTGAAATGGCTGGCCATTTTATTCTGAAAATTAAAGAATGTGAAATTAATTTTTTTTTTTCTCTCTCCTCCCCTCCCCGGCATTGTAGCGGCGCCACTTACGTCTGAACTCTGCCCCCGAAACTCTTGATTTCATATGAAAGAGTGCTTCTGCTTTATCTGGTTTCTCTCTTTTAGCTTTTCTTTCTTTTTTCCTCTCTCTCTCTCTCTCTCTGTCTCTCCACATCCCCCTCTTTCTGCATGTGTTGTTGCAAATAGCTTCCCGGTGTCAGAGTGGCAAGGCTTCAGCTACGTGCTCGTCCTCCCGTCCGTCTAACTTTCTCTTTATCCGCCCGCTAACCAGTCCGCCTGCCCGCCGGGGCGCGATTCGCACTTGTTGTTTACTCGGTGAAAAGATGAAGCGGAATAGAAGAGAATAAATTATTCAATTTTCAAAAAATGGGGATATTTTAAATATTTGTCTCATTGGCGGACGTTTTATTTTTTGAGCGTGAATTTAAAGGATAGTTTTCTATCTTTTTTTTTTTTTTTTTAAAATAAAAATCACGTTCAGGTGGACATTGAACCAGCGACCTTTCCGTCTCCTCATCGGTTCGAAACCTGCGGCGAAAAAGAAAACTAGCATCGTTCCCTCAACCTTTTCTCCGCAGATCGGATCCGGTCGAATAAAAAATAACCACCATCCGAGGACAGGGGGAAAGACACGGGACAGGTGTTTCACCTTCTCTCTCCCAGTGCATTCTGGGTATCGTGACCCCCCCCGGACGGGGCAGGTTGGGGGTGGCGAGCGAGTCTCGTAGACGGGCGGATTATAGATCTGAGCCCTGA
>JAFBJZ010000938.1:1570000-1607500 GCA_016785225.1 Psettodes erumei
TGGAACTGTCGTAGTGATGTGACGTCACGTGAGCTCGTCGGAGTTCGGTTAACGACGCCGGTGACGGTCGCCCCTGACGTCTTGACCTTTCTGACCTCGTAGCCCGTCACCGTCTGGTCGCGATGCCGCGGCTCGACGACCTGTGACAGGCGCGGCGTGATAGCGGCTGACAGGCTGCAGACGGTTATCGGCGCGGCGAGCCCCCGCCCCCGCCCCCCCGCACGGATAAATTGAAAATTGCAAATGAAAATCCGACTCCGTGCGTTAAAAAAAAAAAAAAAAAAAAAAAAAAAGAATTCATCAGCCATTATGTCAGATGACCTTTCAGGGCGTCAGGCTCCGCTGATAAAACTCCAAAGGACAACACTCGACTCTGATCCAATTTTCGACACTGTGCCCCCCCCCCTTCCCGTGCCCCCCCTCCCTCCCTGTGCCCCCCCCAGCATTCGACCCAGTGCCAGTGAAAATGATAGGCTTTCTGGAAAACCTCATTGTGCTGGAGATGAAGAGGTTTTGTTTGGAGGAGATGGCCCAGCCTTGTGTGTGTGTGTGTGTGTGTGTGTGTGTGTGGTTAAGGGAGTGTGAGGGGTGTATCTTTTTTTTGGGGGGGGGTCACAGAGGGGCCTGACCTTATCCCGGTCCCACTGTTGTTGTCCAATCACAGCGAGGGTAGAGGCCTGGGACATGCGGACATTTAGACGTTCACTGTGTGTGTGTGTGTGTGTGTGTGTGTGTGTGTGTGTGTGGGGGGGGATAAACACTCAGAGTAGATGTCAGTCTGAATGTTTTTCCCTGGGCGGGTCAGCGTGTGCCAGTATTGACAGGTGTGTGTCTGTCTGTGTGTGTCTGCGTGTGTGCGTCCTCTCGCTCTATCTGGGCCTCCATCCGCCTGTAATTGAATTCTCTCCCATTGTTGTCGTCTTTGTCTCTGGGGACGGGACGGTCACATGGTTCTCAGGTGAGACACGGTTCTCATCTTCTCTCTCACCCCCCCCATCGTATTTCTTTTTGTGTGTGTGTGTGAGATTGATGTGAGTCGGTTTTACCACGTGGAACTGGGTCGCCGTCGTTGTCCGTCCGTGAAAAGGTTCCCCCGAAACAAAACATTCGGAGTCCTGGTTCTGGTGGAAACTGCATCTTTGTGTGATCAGAGTTAAGTTTGGATCAAAATGATAGCTACCTGTCAATCACAGCGTGGCCACGCCCCCAAACCCCCCCCACTTCCTGGTCTTTTCTCCTCTAAATGGATCATAATGTCCAACACGAACATGGTGTTGTGTTAAACTCAGTGTGAAAATCTTTTACATCATAAATCCATTTCCTCACTGACTTCTATACAAACAGACCAGAGGAGTCGCCCCCTGGTGGTCGCTCAGGAGAAGACGGGTTTAACGCACGGACCAGGAAGCTGCGTCCATGTTTTTTTTTTTTTTTAAAGCGGTCTGTGATTCTGCCTGGCGACAGCGGGACACTTCTGTTGACAAGCAGTGAAATGGAAAGGCCGTTCCTGTGGTGGTGGTGTTGTTGTTGTTGTGTGCAGCTGAAAGCGACGCTGTCGTTGCGTGTTTGATCTCCACATTAAGTTTAAAACGGTCTTAAATTAGTGTGTGTTTGTGTGTGTGTGTGTGTGTGTGTGTGCAATAACCTTGACATCGCACACGTTATTTAAAACTTGCGTCGCACTACTTTTTGCACCCTGTGGAAAGGTTGTGACTGAATCTATAAAAACCTGGATGTGTGTGTGTGTGTGTGTGTGTGTGTGTGTGTGCGCACGCAGCTGTCCCAGGTGTGCCTTTTATTAATCAGTTATCGGTGCAGTTTATTTGCTGGGTGACAAGTTGCAATTTCCCCTCTGATTCCAGGCCTGGCTGTCAGGTGGGAATTACGCTGAGAGCACATGACAAAACACTTCACCTCCCACTCCCTCGCTCCTTCTCTCTCTCCTTTTTTTTTTTTCGGGAGCTCCTCGTCCCTCGGTTCTCCCTCGCTCCGACGTCCCGCTCTCCTCCCTTCTCTCCCTCGTTTTTTTTTTTTTTTTTCCCCCTCCTTTCCCGTCAACGACATCATCCTCAGCCCTCGGAGTGTTTTTAAAAAAAAAAAAAAAAAAAAGGCGGACTGTATAATTAATCACACAGCTTGGTCTAATTAGAGATGAATACGCGTTGTCCCTCTTGTCTCGTGCGCACACAGACACACACACAGACACACACTCACCTCTCAGCTTCTCCGGCCTAATAGCAGTTGATGCTGTATTAACGGCAAACGGTGCAATCCCCGCGAGAGCCCCTCTTGCCTTGATGAATCTGATGAATGTGACAATAATTAGTGAAGACAGATGAGAGGTAAATTACCACTGACAATGTAATGCTATCCTGTCTGCCACTGGGGGGGGAGGGGGGGTGAGGAAGGGGAGGGAGGGAGAGAGAGAGATAACCGGGACATGACGGTGAGCGACGCACAAAGTAGTTTGGTTTCATGCAAATTATTATTTTCATGCAAATGATGATGCATTGATTTAGCTTAATGGAATCGTTAATGGAAAAATGTTTTAAGTAATTTTTTTTTTTTTTAAACGTTACCCCCCCACAAAAAAAAAAAAAAATTTTAAACGTGTTCTTTAAATTGGCGATTACGCCCGATGTTAAAAACGCTGTTGTCGTGTGTGTGTGTGTGTGTAAGGAATAAAAAAATAAAATAAAATAAAAAAAAATCTTGCACAAATTCAACACAACAAACTGAGTTCAGAACACCCCCACCCACCCCTGGACACAGGCTCTAATTTTATTATAATTTCTACAAATTACACGCAGGTCTTACAAATACCTTGTTTCCTTCTCTGCTTAAATCAAATTCAAATCAAACTGAACTTTTCTTTTTTCTTTACTCTGTGTATCAAAAGTTTTCTGAAATTCTCCCAACAGCTTGAATGGAAGAGAGAGAGAGAGAGAGAGAGACTCAGGACTAATTACTGCTCTCTGCCAGAGGAGAAAGAGCGAGGGATGATGAGGCGAGAGAGAGAGAGAGAGAGGTGGAGGCGGGAGAGATGGTAATTGTTTTCGTCAGAGGCGGTGGGGAGCTATCAGGGTAATAAAGTTAATTAGCAGAACAAACAAGAGGAGAGAGAGAGAGAGAGGAGGAGGAGGAGGAGGAGAGGAAGAGTGGAGGGAGAGAGAGGTGATGATGATCAGCGGCAGCAGATCTGACACCAGAAGAAAACGATGAAATCAATTATTCTTATTTTCTCAAAAAAAAAAAAAACAACACAACACAAACACAACACGCTGTCGAGCGGGGCCTCCTCCTCCCGCGCTATGCTGCGCAATTTTCGAGGGCTCGGCCAATCAAAGCGTCGCCGCGGTGAATCGGGCGGATTTCAGGCGTCTCTCGCCATGGCAACCAAACAGTATCTGACAGGCCATCGCCACGGCGACAGGCCAGGTAATGGAACCTGTGTCGCTGACATCACGTGCACGGGAAACACTTCATTATGGGGTACAGCAGTGTGCATGCGTGTGTGTTTGTGTGTGTGTGTGTGTGTGTGTGTGTGTGTGTGTGTGTGTGTGTGCGTGTGTGTTGGGGGGTGTGTGTGTGTGTGTTTGTGTCAGAATGAAAACAGCTCTCTGCAGTGCTAGCATCCTTTCTCTGTCATGTCTCATTTCCAAGATGCTGTAATTCTGTAATTGTACAAGGCACGCTGAGTGTGTGTGTCAGTCTGCGTGATTGTGTGTGTGTGTGTGTAGTGTTAGGGGTGAATTATTCTCTGCAGTGCAGCCTCTCGATTATGCAGCAGCGAGACACAAAGTGAGGACGGTTCTGGTGCAGGCTCAGCGGGTTCCCTCTGTCTTTTATAGCGTCCACACCTGCGACAACACCTGAATCCACAGGTGAACGCACACACACACACACACACACACCTGTCGTTAATAGGTTCTGTTCAGAACCGGAGCCACAAGCAGTGGGACCGAAATGTGTCCCTGTTGTTGAAGAGCAAACACAGAACCACCAGTGGACCTCCCCCCTGCAAAAAAAGAACATACACTTTCTTATCAGGGATGTGTGTGTGTGTGTGTGTGTGTGTGTGTGTGTGTGTGTGTGTGTGTGTGTCTCGTCGGTTTGGGTTTGTTTGGTTTGGGTTGCCAGGATGTCTGGTCTGGGTGCGTTTGATTCGGTTGTCAGGCGGTGCCTTTGGACTGATGTGCATTAGAGACCATCACCTGGGACATGTGATAGCTTATCAAAGTCTGAGCAGCCTCACTGACACACACACGCAGACACACATCTCACCTCGACGTGTGTGTGTGTGTGTGTGTGTGCGTCTGTGTCTGCGGTTGTCAAGGGAACCCCGGTTGGAAGGACAGTTTGACGTCTCGCTTGGCATCATGGGACGCGGCTGTCACCTGACGATGCTGCCACCGCGGAGATAACCTTCAGGGTGACAGCCGAGACAAAGACACACACTCGCACACACACAGAAGAATGTATACACACATATGGAGTCACATACATGCATGACTGGCCAAACACACACAGCAGACGTCACACTGCGGGATTGATCCTAATTAGTGCTAATCAATATGGTGATTGATAGTTTGGACTCAGAGAAATGCTCCGACCTCCAGCGAAGAGAGGTCACAACATCCTGGTCCTTTACGTGTGTGTGTGTGTGTGTGTGTGAGAGAGAGAGAGAGAGAGAGGAGGAAAGTGTTTCCATCAGATCTTAATTTCTTTTTATTTTGGGGGATCACTGCAAACTGAACTGAAGATGTTGCCGATCAATCAATAATGTAAATAATCGGTATTTTATCAGTGACCTCACAGGTTTAACATCTGCTCCTTTTTTTTTTTTTTTTTTTTTTACAGATGTTAACGTGTCACCAGGTGCTAATGTCGGCGTTAATCTTCACAGCGGGGTTAGTTAGCATTTTAAATGTGCTGCACCTTAGCTACACACACACACACACACAGTGTGAGAACAGTGGCCCGAGGGCTAACGGTAGCCACCGGGGGGGGGGGGGTTTGAGGAAGGGCCCGTTGTTTTCCTGCGGTGCGTCACTGTCATGTAGATGCGACCCAACGATCATCTCCTCCATTCAGCCTTTGTTTTTAGCCCCCCGCCCTTTTGTGCGTGTGCACGTCATTCACCGAGCGCCCCTCCCGGCGCTTCCTGTCTTAGCCGGGCGTTAGCGAGGAGGCTTTAGCACCTGCTGTCGCCGCCGCCTCGGCCCCCGCTCGCTTGTCCGGACACGGCAGCTTTAGCTCGGAGATGAGGATTAACTGTCGCTAATGTGCGTTAAGAGCATTAGCTCTTACCCCGGTGGCTAATAGATTGTTGGGAAGGCAACGCGTGCGCGCTAACCGGCAGAAACTTCACCCACCCGACACTTCGACTGTGTGCGCGCGCGGGACGAAAAGTCGGTCCGAGAGTTTCGACGCGCGCGTGGGTGTGTTTTTGTGTTTGAACGTTCCGAGTCCGAGCCGGCAAATCGGCAGAGGAAAGTGGACTTTGTCGGCAGATTATCCGAAATCCGGAAACGGATCAGCCCGAGCTGAGATCGCCTCACGACCCCCCCAGCCCCCGCGGCAGCTCGCCAGGAAGCCGTTCACTTCAACGACTCGCTCGGCATTTATTACGATATAAATATTTTTCCATACTGACTAAATGAAGTGAAGTACGTCGGCCTGACTGCGACACACACAAACTTTGCGTCGACCGTGCCGAGAAACGGGAGCTTGAATTTGATTGGCTACGAATCCCCCAAGCGAGGCTCTGATTTGTGGAGGAAGATGTGTCTGCGTCTGTTCTTCACCTTCTGATTGGCTTTGTGCGACGTTCATCATGCTCGCAGTGTGCGTCTGGATCGGTTCTCTTGGCGTAGCCTTGAGAGAGGGGTCTCCATACAAGGCTCCACCAATCAGGTGCCAGCAGCGGACCAGGTGACGACAGCCTCACACAGAGACGGATGACCTCCCCATTCTCCTCTCCTCTTCTTCTCTCCCCTCCTCCACTTCTCTCCTGTCCTCTCCCCTTGTCTCCTCGTCTTCTCTCCTCTCCCCTCCTCTCCTCTTATCTCCTCTCCTCTCGTCTCCTCACTCCCCCTCCCCTTGCCTGCACCTCTCCTCTCCCCCTCCCCTCCTCTCCTCTCGAGGTAGATAGGAAGTGGGCAGAACACTCTCCTGTTGTGTGTCAGCGGTGTGCCACTCACGCTCACCCTGAGGATCCCTATTAGTGGATGAGCAAGTGCGGCACACACACACACACACACACACACACACACACTCACACACACCTGCGCAGAGAAAAAGACCCGTGTGTGTTGAGCAACAGAGGAAAAGAGCAGGAAAGAGGAAGAAAAACAACAAATACATGAAAAAGGTGTTTGAGGACAGAGACAAAAAAAACCAACATGGCCGCTTACGACCTGCGTAAAGGTCAGTAGGATCCAGTAGAACCCCGGAGGCCGTGACGCGGGGCTTGATGGAGTGTCGTCATAGAAACCACGCGAAAGGTGCGCGTGGAGTCCGGAGGTGTCTTTTCACTTCTGCACAGTTCGTGCTGCCGTTAAAAGGAGGCTCGGGGAGGAAGGAGTCTCCCCACACACACACACACACACACACACACCCCAACCCCCCCACCAGCACCTCCCGTCTCCTGCTGGACTGCGAAGTGCCTCGGTGTGTAAAAGACACAGGACTAATCACTCTCATTGTGGCCTATTTCCATGGTAACCCGGCGCCGCGCGGTAATTTAGCCTCGCGAGCTAACGACACACGGCGATTCATTATCTTAGCGCCGGGACTCGGGCCTCCTATTTAAAGACTCACACCATGAATGAACAATTAGGGGACAGATTGCCGGCCCGAGCGGGGTTGTGTGTGTGTGTGTGTGTGTGTGTGTGTGTGTGTGTGTGTGTGTGTGTGTGTGTGTGGGGTGGGGGCAGTAGGTGGTGGTGACTCCGTCCGTTTGTCCGTCCATGAGCTCGACCGGTCAGGACGGCTCTGTCGTCTTTTACTCGTGGTCCAGAAACACTGAAACACATGGACTTGTGCACACAACACCTGCGCACTACAGCAGGTGTAGTAGAACATGGCGGCACACTGCGACAGGTGATATACGGTTAAGGTGTGTGTTTTTGTTGTTTTTTTTTTAACATCGCGTAAAGGTGGGGAACAGACGGCGGCGATGACCCGCAACCTGACGTGGGATGTTTTACCTGTCGGCGGAGCAACAGTTGGCTCGTGGTTGTGCGACGGGACTTGACCGTGGGTGGGGGTGGGGTGTGTGTGGATGCAGAAAGCTGGACGCTTTTGTACGCGGTGTGAGGTGTGTGTTAGTTGTGCACGTAGTGCTGGAGGAACACACACACACACACACACACACTTCCCCAAGGTCAGTATCTCATTTGAAATATACTGATTTCCCACTCACACAGACACACACACGCACACACACACACACACACACACACACACACACACCCTCTGTCAGGCCTTTTGTGCGTCTCCTTCTAAAGAAGCTGTCAAGCCGTTGTGTTTCAGGGCTCAGGAGGGACAAAAAGCATACTTTGTTTTGTTTAGTTTGCAGCGTTCGGCTGAATGAGGGAGGAGTGTGTGTGTGTGTGTGTGTGTGTGTGTGTGTGTGTGTGTGTGTGTGGGGGGGGTAACATGTAATTTACTGTTTGCCCCACTCTACTGTACGCTGCTTTAGTTATGCTAATGCTGCTCTTTGTGGGGACGAGCAGATAGCCATCAATCAGCTGTCAATTGGTCAATTGGAAGGAGGAAAAAAAGATGGAAGGGAGAAAGAGAGGGCCCCTGCTCCCTCCCTCCCCTCCTCCTCTTCCTCCTCTTCTTCTATGCTACCTAGCGGACTTCGGGTAGGGTGGGGGGGGGGGTCCCAGAGAAAGCCCGGCGGCCGGATCCGGATCCGGGATCCCCCCGAGTCCAGGTGGAGGGGCAGGGGAGGAAGATCTGGGTGCAGAGTGTCTCTGAGAAAGCGTGGAGGTTTTGTGCGTTTGCGTCGCTGCCATTGGTCGATTTTGTGACAGGAAGTGCTCAGACTCTTTGTTTTCTTGTTGTTGTTGTTGTGTCTTAAAAAAAAAAAAAAAACATGTTTAAAAGAAGCCTCTCACTCCCAGAGACGCTGTCATTGTGCCGGCTAATGTTAGCGCTAAGATAAGCTAACGGGCCCCATTAGTGCCAGTTCATTTAGCTCGTTAGCCGCAGCCTCGGGGCTGATGACATTCATTACATATCATTAGCGCACAATTAACACGTCTCCGCCTGACACCGCCGCTCCCCGATGTTACGCGACACTTTTAATCATGTTTTATGAAATGTTTCCGCCGCCGTGACATGATTTATGAGTCCTGCGCCGCCACGCCGTTCATTACGTTTAAGCAGCCGTAATCACCGGGGCGGCGGCAGGCCCCGCGCCGGGCCCGGAGTCGGAGCCCGCCCCGTCCCGGCACTTTACGCCAAATCAAATTATCTCGTCCCATTGACCCGTCTGTCATTTTATTACTTCCTCAGTTACTCATCTTCCAGGATGATAATATAACTAAGTACATTTACGCAGGTACTTTGGTATGTTTTTGATTTTCTACTTATGTGAGCTTTAAGTTTATTTAACTCAATTCACGTTTTTGACTTTTTTTTTATTTACGTCACGTGTGACGCAAATAATTACTTGGGGGTTTTCGATGTCAAACTGTAAATGCAGATAAAATCACAAACTTAAAAGTTATTTAGAAAATTAAAACTTCTGTGTGTCAGAAAAAAAACAAACTAAAAACACGACTCAAATTATTTTTTTAATTTTTAAATTCTGTCTCAAATAGTTTTTACTTGTAAATAAGTTTGTTTTGCCGCTCTTTCGCAGCAAAGTTGCGTTCGGGTTCCTTTAATCCGTGACACACACACACACACACACACAAACACACACACGCAGGAACAAACAGAACCCTTCTCTTTTCTTCTTCCTCCCTATCACACCGATCCACACGCACAGCGGTATCGATTTTTGCCGTCGGCAGCCCCTTGAGAGTGTGTGTGCGTGTGTGTGTGTGTGTGTTTGCGTTTGGGTGTGTGTGCGTGTGCGTGCGTATGAAAGGGATTAAGGCCCTCGCTCAGCTGAGATACCATCAGCCATCAACCCCTCCAGTCCGCTTCGGGCTTTCCCGGCTGCCGCATTGTCTATTCTGCTCCGCTATGTGAAAAATGTTGAATATCAACAATGGCTCTCAGCGGCGCATTGTTGAGTTTTTGTATGAACTAATCTTGCCTCAGTGAAAGAGACCGAGGGCTCGGACAGAACGTCTGGAGCCACGGCATTCCTCTCCGGCTCTCCCCCTCGAACGCCGAGCGGGAGGCAGAGCGCGGGGGGACGGGCAGAGCCGGGGCCCGGGGCCCGGGGGCCGGGGGCCGGGAGGGGAGGGGAGGGGAGGGGGGAAAGGTGAGGGAGAGGCCGCGATGGAGGTGATGCATCTGGAGGAGGAGGAGGAGGAGGAGGAGGAGGAGGTCAGGAGGGTCGACAGCGTTTAAACTGTAGAAGAAGAGTGGAACAGGGGGCAGAGAGCGCCGCTCCGGAGCTTCTTTTCCGTTTTCCTGCCGTGGATGGGAGCGCTGGTTCGGACAGCGGGCGGCGTCCAATCAGACGCCAGGACTCGGGGCCCTGTCACAGTGACAACCGTGACATCACGGCGAGGTAAGCCGAGTGATCGACTGACAGACAGAGGAGAAGTGTCTTGTCATCCTTTTCTTTTTCCTCCTCTCCCCTCTCCCTCTCTCTCTCTCTCTCTCCCTCCATCTCTCTCTCCCTCTCTCTCTCCGGCCTTCATGGCTGCCTGTTGTTTCTCATGCAAATTTTATGTAGAAACAAAAATGCCTGCAGTGTTGCTCAGTGTGTGTGTGTGTGTGTGTGTGTGTGCACACCCCCTTCCCAACCTGCTGTGTGTGATGATGCTCCTGCAGAAAGGCGGGTGGGGTGGGGGGGAGTGACATCACGTTTGACATGTTACTTTTTTATTATTTCATAGCAACAGGAAGTGATGCAACACTTGACTTCTTCATATGTTTTTTTAAATTTCTTATTTTTATTTTTTTCCCTCACTTTTTTTTGCACATTGCATCAGTGGAGCCTTGCATAATATTATATTATTATTATTAAAATTTTAATAATTTTTTTCTGATAATACTACAGTATTACACTGTGTGTAGCAGCGTCTGTGGACACATGAGTGTAATCCCAGTTTTAAGTAAAAAAAAATAATTCTAGTTTAACTTTGTTCACCACAGTCTGACAACACAAGTGTCAGAGTTGGAAACGCACAATCGGTCCACGCAAAGTTTGTCGAACGTGAAGTCTCATTTTCACACGACCGACGTGAAAACAAAGTGTGTGAGCAGCCGGCGGGTCGGGGTCGGCGCCACGGAAGCCCGGGATTGAGAGATGGTTGGCTTAACCCTTTCACCTCGGACGCACGCACACACACACACACACACACACACACACACACACACACACGTGAACGTCGGCGCGGCCTAATCGACGGCCCCCGGTGGTTTGTCCTCTCAGCTTGAAGCCCTGTCATCCGTCCCCGCTCTCCTCACAATTACAGCCCTGAACTGAACTAGAAAATCTGCTCCAATCTAGCAATTAGTCCTCAGGCCACTGGCTGTGTGTGTGTGTGT
Organism: Psettodes erumei; assembly: GCA_016785225.1. NCBI lineage: Eukaryota > Metazoa > Chordata > Actinopteri > Pleuronectiformes > Psettodidae > Psettodes > Psettodes erumei. The sequence goes on from JAFBJZ010000938.1 coordinate 1,580,690, forward strand.
GTGTGTGTGTGTGTGTGTGTGTGTGTGTGTGTGTGTGTGTGTGTGCCTGTGTGTCTGTGCGTGCTCCTTGTGCTCCACTTCTTGTGAGGACCAAACAGGAAGCGTGACAAACATGAATATTTTTGCCTGTCAGAGCCGTCAGTACGTCGTCGTTAATATTTGTCGCTGTATTTTTTAAAAATCTTTTTGCACCTTTGTGTAACTGTTGTAAACAAATTAGCCGTCGGTGGAGTTTGCGTTTGCGAGCGGACGTTTTTCGCCTGAGTTTCTGCTTCGTCCTCTGACTTCGCGGCGTAAAAAAACGATTGCGTGACGAGCTCCTCTCGTAATCTGACCCGAGGTCAGTTACTGTCGTTGACTTAGTGTGAACTAGTTCTTGCGGCATTCACCTGTGTGTGTGTGTGTGTGTGTGTGTGTGTGTGTGTGTGTGTGTAAAGTCCTTACAAGAGTAGGAAGTAGGACGCGTAGTGTGTTTGAGGACGCGGTGCAGCGTGGTCAGGGTGTGTGTGTGTGTGTGTGTGTGTGTGTGTGTGTGCCCGTGGCCGGGGGGAGGGCAGGCCTGACTGGGCAGCGACAGAGACGCTTAGTGCCGCCTGGCTTCCTCCTAAAGACTCGCCCCCCCCCCCAGCTCCTCTGCCGCCCCCCCCCATGCATGTGTCTCCTCTCTCGCTCCTTCACTTCCCTCTCTCCTCCTTTTGTCCCCTCCCCTCCCCTCCCTCACCCTCCGGTTCCTCCCGCTTCGCTCCCTTTTTCTCTCATCGCTCCGTCCCTCCACTTCTCTCACTTCCTCAAATTTTTTTTTTTTTTTACTCGCCCTCCTGCCCCCCTCCCTCCCTCCCTCCCTCCCTCCTTCTCCTCCACGTCTGGGCCATTACAGACACTCAGCGGCGGGGGTGGGACGGGGAGATTGAGGGTGGGGGGGCACAAAAGCCCCGAGATGCAGCGGTTCGATGAGAGTGGTCGTCTTTGAAAAGACGCCGGACGGACGGACGGACTCGGACGGACAGACGGAGCGGACTCAGCCCTTTATCCTCGCCCCCTCCTCCTGCCCCACACGCGTGATGTTTTATCAAACACATTAAGATGTGATGGAGGGACGGGTGGAGGGAGGGTAATGTAGCTGAAGGCCAGACACTTAAGAGGCTGGTGGAGAAAAGTTTTCTCCGTGAGGAAGAGGAGGGCGGACGCGTGGAGAGTGTGTGTGTGTGTGTGTGTGTGTGTGTGTGTGTGTGTGTGTGTGTGTGTGTGTGTGTGTGTGTGTGTGTGTGTGTGTCTGCACATCAGGGTTAATGCGCCGGCAGAGGAAGTGGACGACGAACTTGAAAGTTTTTTTTATTTTTATTTTGCCGGAGCTGGATGAACTCGCCGGCCTGAAACGCGACTCAGACTCGCGGCTCGTTTCGTCCGAACGACGGGTGTCGCTCGCGAAACGTTGACGCGAGATCGATTTTTTTTTTTTTTTTAAACGGGGAAAAAAGAAAGAATTTCTGAGGAATCCGTGACTCTTTGTCTCCTCATCAAACGCTTTTCTGCAAAAAGAAAAACGTGGTAAAACATCAGTCACACGTTCTTCTTCTCTGCCGGCTTTGATCCGCACCGTGTCACTTGTTTGCGACAACAACAACAACAACCGGGATGTGTGGGTTTGAGCCACGGCGGTGCGATTGTTGTGTTTTTGTAGGAGCAGGACCTGGAACGGGTCTCGCATCAGAAACCGGAACCGGGATTAAAGACGAGAAGTGAAATTAAAACTAAATTTAAGCGGAATATAAGAAAGTTTAACTTTGAGCATCAAACCATGAAAACGTGATACACGTGTGTGTATTTTTAACACAATCCGGTCGCTGAGCTGAGTGTGTGTGTGTGTGTGTGTTGTGTATTTAATATCTCGATGTGCGGTGCTGTGGAGTGTCGCACAAAGAGGTTGTAAGAGATGAGAGAGGACGGGTTTATTGCACAACAATGGGTTTATAAGGCTTAAACCGATCTGCGGCATACCTACAACAACGGCCAAACACACACGCGCACACACACACACACACACACACACACACACACACACACACGCAACCCCGATCAACCTGAGCACGTGCCAACAAGGTACACACACACACACACACACACACACACAGAGCGAGGACAGCCAAATCCGACTCACCCCCCTTCTCCTAAGTCCGGCCAAGTCCATCTACTGTAGCCCCGCACACACACACACACACACACACACACACACACACACACACACACACACACACACACAGCGTCCAGCAGCCAAAACCCAGTGACACTCAGGCCAGCTCCCTATTTAACACACACACACAAACACACACATGTAAAATGTGACCACACAGCTTAGCCTCCCAGTAAGACCCGCACAGCGCGTGTGTGTCTGTGTGTGTGTGTGTGTGTGTGTGTGTGTGTGTGTTGACGGCGGTCAGTACTGAGGCCTTCACCCCCCGCGGTTGGGGAGTGTGCGGATGGAGGGATGGATGGATGGATGGAGAGAGAGGATTAGAGTGATATGGAGACAAAGAACGACAATAGTTTGTCACATTTTGTCAGAGAGGATTTTATGGAAAAGCTGATTTGGAGTCTGCCACCAACACACAGCGATCGGAAATACGGGATTTATGAGTCACTTTGACGACTTGCATGAAGTTTAACAACAGTGTGTGTGTGTGTGTGTCTGTCTGCGTGTGTGTGCGAGTTCATGCAAACTCAGTCAAACTCCACGTAAAAGTTATCGTCGATAGAAGTGACGCGGCGCCCGGGCTGTCGATCACCTGCGTTGCCATCGATCAGAGAACGAGCGACGTGATTGGTCGCCGTGAAGGTTCTTCTCCCAAAATTGCGCAGTCATTATTTTATTTTTAATTTTTTTTTTAACGGCCAGTAGTTTGAATCACATGTAGCGCGTCTTTACGTGCTCTGACAGGCGTTCGTTCACGGGCAGTGTGTGCGCGTGTGTGTGTGTGTGTGTGTGTGTGTGTGTGTGTGTGTGTGTGTTGTCAGTTTGAAGCAAATGAAATGATTTAATGTTTCAGACTCGGCCTCGGCCCCGGGGGACTGGAACGATATGGGCTCCTAATTGACACCAGGTCAACTGCCTCCCTCCCTCTCTCTCTCTCACACACACACACACACACACACACACACACACACACACACACACACTCTCTCTCCGGCACAAACAAAGGCCTGTGCCGTCCGACTGTAATGACGGATGACCGGCGGCCTCAGACTTCACGGGGATTTCACAGGAGTCGCTCTGTTCCCAGGCCGAGCTGCGAGTCAATGGGCTGCTGTCACCACGACGCCTTTCCCAATTCTTGGAAAAGTGAAAAATAAAGGGGGGGGGGGGGATGGGGGGGGGGCATGGGCCGGAGAAATGTTGTGTGATTTTATTAGAGCTTGAATCAGCCATTGAGACAGCGGCGGTTAATGATGGCCGAATGCGATTAGCGGCGGTTGTTTTATTGGTTAAGTGATTGTCGTGGACGCGTTCCTCCAGCGAGTCCTAACGAGTCCTTCAGTCTGATCCGGGGTCAGCCAGGCTTCTTTTCTTAAGACCCCATGAAGTGGAAGTCAGGTGAAAGGTCTGGTTTGGGAGCTGCCACCATCTTGTTTTCTTTTTCTTTTAAACCGGACGTGACCATATTTGGACGATACGTGATGGAAACACACTACCTGTCAATTCCAAGCGTAGCCACGCCCCCCAAACCTCCCCTGCTTCCTGGTCTTGTTTCCTCTAAATGGATCATAATGTACCAACCAGTGGAGTCGCCCCCTGGTGGTTGTTCAGGAGAAGACGGGTTTAAAGCACAGACCAGGAAGCTGCGTCCATGTTATTTTTTTTTTTACGGCCTGTGGTCTGATCAGCTGGGTCAGCGTCTGAATGACTCAGCACTTTTGACGCCTCGTGACCTCGTGACCTCCAGGCACACAAGATACGAGACAAAATCGAAACCTGCTGCCCGATGACGCCCGCAGATGGAAGAGGCGCCATGACACGAGTAGCACAGGTGTCACCGCCGCCAGATGATCCACCCCCACCCCCACCCCCCCCCCTCCACAGGCCACGTCCAATCAGATGCCGGGAGAAAAACCCACTGATTCCCCACCGGCCGTATTGTCGCCGCTCTGTATGGACCGCAAATGATTTAATTTGAGCGCCAGATGTGGCGTTTAGATCCTCGCTGAGACGGAGGGAGGAGGAGGAGGAGGAGGAGGAGGAGGAACGACAGGAAGGAGAGGAAGGAGCTCGGCCGGCAGCAATCGCGCGCCCACTCGACGGAGCTCTCGAACGCCACGATTGTGCGTCACGGCGGCTGAATGGAAATCAATCTGCCGCCGCATCTGCCATCTTGAGCGCGGCGGAGCGCAGATGGGCCTTCCCCCCGCCGCCCCGCGCTCGCTGGCAGCCGACCAACCGGGCTCCTTCTCCTCCTTCTTCTTCCTCCTCCTCCTCCTCTTCTTCTTCTTCCCGCCTCCCCCTCTCCTCGTTAATCAGATGCGGCGTCTCCTCTCTGGCGGCAGATGTTTGTAATCACCCTCATTGACGACTCCCTGTTGCAGCTCTGAATGGCAAATTAAACTTGTTGTTTTTTTTTTTTTTACGATAACGTCGGTAATCGGCCAAATCGCTCCCGAGCGCCGCGGATCTTTTCCGCCCGAGCCTCGGGTCAGAATCGCGACCCCCACCCCGATTGCGATTCGCCCGTCGAGATCAACGAAACGCTAAATCGCCCTCGCGGCTCGTCTCCGTGTCACCCCCCCTCCCTCGTCTCCGGGGCCCATCTCGTCGCCGGCGTTAACTCCATTAGCCCGGTAATTGGCTCTTAAGGCGGCGGCCGCGGACTCCGGCGGCCACTTAGCGCCCGTCTCCTCGCCGCGTCCTCGCCCGCGCTCCGCGGCCGATCATCCGCCGTCCCGAGTAAATAGCCTTAACTAGTCCCGCCATATTAGTGTTATCCTCCCCTCTCAGCCCAGGGCCCGGCTCAGGAGCCCCTGATCGCTGGAGATGATACGGCTAAGTGGATATTTTTTCTTCTTCTTCTTCTTCTCCTCCTCCTCCTCCTCCTCACGTCGCTCCAACCCCCCCCCCCCCCACACACACACACACACACCTGAAACTGTCACCGGTGAATATGTAAATTCGGGAGATCTCCCTTCATTTTTTAACCCGGGGCCCGAGAAACTAAATCTGTATTTAAAAGATGGTGGATGTGGAAATTCAGCTCATCACACACACACACACACACACACACACACACACACACACACACACACACACACACACACACTCCTCAACGTGGGCCCCTTGCTTTTCATTTTCTGGATAAAATAGATAAAATAAAATGTGATGGTATTTCTCCCCCGGTGTGGAAATGGAGACTGTTGAGGCAACGGCAAATAGTTCACACACACACACACACACACACACACACACACACACACACACACACACACACACACACACACATACAGAACCCACCCCCCCAAGAAAATCCTCAGGTTAAAGTCACTTCAACACAATAGTTGTTTTCTGTCGTTCAGGCTGCTGCTACGGGATTGTCACGAGTTTGCATAAAATTTGATTTATTGATTTTTATTTTTTTTTTACACGATGTCACCGATCACTTTTGAGACAGGAAAGTAAAAAAAAACCCAAATAAGTAAAAAGTATACATTTTATATTTCATAGACAATGTTATCAATAACTGTGGGAGAAGTTCAGAGAGCTGCGACGTCGGGTCGAAACTTGAAATGTGTTGAGATGATTTCTCCACACGTCGGAGTTTCTTCTTGACCTTGGGGCCCCAGACACACACACACACACACACACACACACACACACACACACACACACACACACCGTCACTCACCGTGCGTTTGATCCCCGCAGAAACATTCCCTGGTGTTGTTTACGCTCTCTGATGATTTTCTTAATCCGTCAGATCCCTCGTCTCCGCTCGGCTCCACGCCGCTCGTCTCATCTCGGGGATTTTAGAAACAGAGTAATGAGTTAGCGATAGCTAACTAACACACACACACACACACACACACACACACACACACACACCCGAGAGAGGGACAAATCAATCAATAACCTGCTGATTTATTTCACGTCCTTATCGTCTAATTTAATTGCTGCTTCTTTTGTAAAAGGGGGGGTGGAGAGGCAAGTTTGATTTTTGTGTGTGTGTTGTGGTTTTGCGTTGCGTCGTCTTTGTCGCCACAGAGCTCCGTTCGACAACGCGCGCACACACACAGGAGAGAGAGAGAGAGAGAGAGAGAGAGAGAGGGAGCTGCACAAATTATCAGAAAGGAGAGAGGAAGAAAAAATTTTTTAATTAGCACTATAAATGCCGGGCTCGCTGCGTTTTGTGCGATTGTCTTGCTATCGCTCCAGAAATTAGTCTCTTAAAATGAATTTGCTGTATTAATCATCTGCTGGAATATTTTTTGATCACTGAATTAATAGTTTTGCGTTGTGTGTGTGTGTGTGTGTGTGTGTGTGTGTGTGTTTTAGGTATTCATTGACATAGGTGATTGCCTCTTAATTATGACGGCGTCCTCCTCCTATCCGCGCCTATTAATTCCCGTGTCGTGGCGGCGGCGGCGCCCGGCCCTGTATCTACTAATTACTTCTCTAATTGAATTTGCTCTCTGTTGCCAGGCTGTTTTTTTTAAGTGGCTGTTTGTTGCCTCATTGTGTCTTTGTGTCTCTCTCTCTGTGTGCGCTCTCTATGTCTCTCGCCCCGTTTACGTACATCACGGCCCTTTGCCTCCCACACCTGTACGCGCCGGGGGGGTGGGATTAATCAACGGGGAAACAACGCCGCCGGGGGCGATCGGAAACTTTGTGCGTTGCTGCGCTTTGTGAGGCGAGTTTTGTCTGCGCCGTCCTTGAGGAGGGGGGGTGGGGTCGGGTGGTGGTCGGGTGGTGGTCAGGTGGTGGTCAGGTGGGGGGGGGCTTTTTTTGTGGGAAGGCCGCCGTCCGCTTCGGGTAAACGTCTCGGGACACGAGTGTAACGACGTGACGACGTCTGGAAATGTTTTCGTCTGGCGGTTTGTGATGCAACGTCTCGCCGTTGACACCCCGACACACACACACACACACACACACACACACACACACACACTGACTCCCCCACCCTCACCCATCCACTTGTGTTTGTGACAAACTTTCTCTCCTCCGCTCTCTCTTGATATTGATCCCTCTCTCTGTCTCTCTCTCTCCCTCCATCTCCATCCATCCCTCCCTCCCTCCCTCTCTCTCTCTCTCTCACCCCTCCTCTCCCCCCCTCTATTGATCCCCCCCCCCCCCCCAGCCTGCTGCTATCTGGCTCGGCCTTTTGTCTTCTTATCGAGGTTTATTCTGGCTGCTGTTATTGACAGGCCTCTCGCTCCGCGGCCAACTAATGCATCTCTAATCCCACCTTTGTTACTCTGGAATGTTCTCTCTCTCTCTCTCTCTCTCTCTCTCACACACACACACACACACACTCGTACACAGGTTGTGCGACCATGCGAGCGTGTGTAAAGGTGTGTGTATGGGGGGGGGGCCACGAGGATGTTGATCCAGCTTCACTATTTGTTGGGAAAACCATCTATCAATCAAAAAAAAAGGAGGCCTGCCGTCTGTGTGCGTCTGTGCGTGTGTGTGTGTGTCTGTGTGTGCGCGCCGTCGTGCACGTGAGTCTTGAGTGACAGGCCGGATCGCGGCTGAGGACGTTTGATAAGCTTGTATTGTCGGTCGTCGCCCCAGCGCCGCTCCCCAGCTCCCTCCACACCTCCACCTCGATAAGAAATACATTCGACTGGAGCTGATAACGGTGTCAGGAGCAGCAAAGCCCCACTCAAAAGAGACGCACACACACACACACACACACACACACACACACACACAGACACACACACACCACGCCACGGGAGAGGTGTCTTTCTTCAAACACCTTGGCTGTAAATGATACTCTCAACAAACAGGGACGACAACAGGAAAAAAAAACACTTCAGATACCGTGTGCGTCTGTGTGTGTCTGTGTGTGTGTGTTTATGGGGAGAATGATGTGCGATACGGCGGGAGGATACGGTGGGCTTATAGAATAAGGCCGTACTGATAGCACCACTGTGTGTGTGTGTGTGTGTGTGTGTGTGTGTTGTGAACAGCAGAGAGAGAATACAGCAATAGGCTTAAAGTGTCTGACTTAACAAACAGCGCTCAGCTCTCAAAGACTGACAGGCCGACTGAGTGTGTGTGTGTGTGTGTCTGTGTGTGTGTGTGTGTGTGTGTGTGTGTGTGTGTGTGTGTGTGTGTGTGTGTGTGTGATCCAACAGGCTCCTCAGATTCACGTCCGAGTCAAACACTCGTGGTCGCACGTCTTTGTTTCACACCGAGGTCGAGATCGTCCCAAACCTCGCCGAGGTGAACAGTAACGCACAATTGTGCGTGCACACACGCATACAGACACACACACGGGCCCCACCACCCACAAAGCGGCATCATGGTGATGGGAAATGTCAGAAACGTGTGTTCGGGCGGTCGTCTGTCGCGTCACTTTGTGTTTTTCACACCGATCAGCTCGCGCCGATCAATCGATTCGAGCGGCGGAAAGAAAATCCGACGGAGGCCCGGCTGCTTTTTCTTGTTTTTTGGTTCAACTGGGTCATTAATCCAGATTATTATTCCCTCGCCGGCTTCGTTGTTTATCATTAATTTTTTTAAAAAGACAAAAAAAAATTTTTCGTACAACGATGGAAAAAATATCGATCGAAAAGTAAAGACGCGAACTCGTGTCGGGACGCGTGATGAAGAAGATAAATAAGATGAAGAAGCTGTTTCACTTCAGAGAAGAAGAAAAGAGACGGGGGGTGTGGGGGGGGCAACATTTGCACAGGTCGTCCATTACTGCAGAGAAAGAACAGTGACCTGTGATGAAAGTGGGGGGGGTAAAGGAGGGAGAAAGCGAAGGAGATAAAGAAAGAGTGAAATTACCAGAGGGCAGGAGAAAAGAGGGGTATTGTGCGTGTGCATTAACAGAGTGTATGATGAAGTTAGTTGGGGTTTTTTGTGTTGTGTGCAGTGACTGGGGGGCGAAGGAGTCGGAGTGGGGTGGGGGGTGGAGGAGGGTGGAGGAGGGTGAAGGTGGAGGAGGGGGCGGTGCAGAAATCAATGGCAAATTACACGCGCTCTGCAGGCCCATTGTACAGTATATTCAAAAGAAGGCACTTCCAAGATGATGCAGCCAAATGGTGGATGGACTCCAAGATCATTTTTATTGATTTTGAGGAGCCGTCAATAGAAGGGGGGGCATGTGTGTGTGTGTGTGTGTGTGTGTGTGTGTGTGTGTGTGCGTGTGTGCGCACTTAGGTTGGGATGTGTGTCACAGGGTTAATACAATACCCCTGGACCCCTCGGCTGCTTCTTCTTCTTCTTCTTCTTCTTGTTTTTTGTCCCTGTCCACACATTAACAGCCCCCCCCCCGCCCTATACATTAGTGCCTGGATGGGCGAGCGAGGCCCACGGACACTGACAGAGAGAGAGAGAGAGAGTTTCCATTAAAGGAGCCGTCCGGCAGCAGATGTGCGTATTGTTCGGGTTCGAGAGGCCAGAAATATTTAGTTTTGGTGCACGAGCAGGAAAATAAAAAGCTCCTTTATACGTAATAGTCCTTTAATTTTAACCACTTCCTGTTTTCTTGTTTATCACGTGAGAAAGTATTTTAGCGGGAATGTTTCCATGTACATGAAGCGGACGTTTTGATTGGTCCCCGAAGGAGACGCTCAGGTGTTTCAACAGCCGCTCCGTCCCCTTTCAAGTTTGACCTGAGGTTAGCGAAATGGAACGCGGCCCTCGTTCTTTCTTATCGTTTACACCGCCGGTCTTCCTGCTCCTCCTTCCTGCCGTTTAAATTCTGCAGTAAAAGACAAAAAACACTGTTCGGAAAGACACACACACACACACACACACACACACACACACACACACACTTAGGCAAACAGCCCTGATTTATTTTCTCGCGGTCCAGTTTCTCCGGCCTTTATGAGCTGGTTGTGAAATTCAACAGGTGCTGTTTAAATAGGATGGAGACAGGAGTGTGTGTCTGTGTGTGTTTGTGTGTTCGGAGAGTCACGACTCGCACACACACACACACACACACACGTTATCGGCGAGGTGCGAGGTTTCTCAGCCTGAAGATAAACACTGAACATTTACGACTTCTCCTCTTTACAGCTTGTTGACTCTGTGATTGTGACTTTGTGTGGGTCTGCCGGAGACGCTGTGTGTGTGTGTGTGTGTGTGTGTGTGTGTGTGTGCGTGCATGTCGAGAGGTGTTGCAAAAAAGAAAAGGCAAATATTTCCACTCGATCTGTGTGTGTGTGTCTTGAGTCATTAAAGGAAAAATGTGCGGGGTTTTTTTCCACATGCTGGGTTTTAGAACCACCGCAGTTCTAGCCAAACCCAGACTGTTGTAAGAATCAGAACCGGACTCCAGTCAGACCGCCACGTGGGCTTAGGGCGGACAGAACCGGACGGGAAACATCTGGATCTGGGTTTTCACTGCTGTGTGTTTTGTACATGAACTGATTAATTAATCGAACAATCAGTTGCAGCCGTGCTACAGATTACTGCAGGTTGTTGTGATGGGTGTGTGTGTGTGTGTGTGTGTGTGTGTGAGTCTGTGCTTGGTTGGGTGTGTGTGTGTGTGTGTGTGTGTGTAAAGCCAGGGGAATGTCCTGGTATGTTACCAAAGCAGAGCCATTCATCTGCGACTCGTCCAAATCCATCACAGAGTTCTGGTCCAACCATGAGCTCCTCTCCTATCCTCCTCTCTTCTCCTCTCTGCTCCTCTCTCCTCCTCTCTCCTCTTCTCTCCTCCTTTCTCCTCTCCTCCCCTCCCCTCCTTCCCTTTCCTCTCTCCTCTCCTCTCTCCTCATCCTCTCTTCTGTAATCAGACACCAGGCTCAGTCACTTTGTCAGAAGACGAGCCAACACACTCTCAGTGTGAACCTCTTTTATCTGTGTGTGTGTGTGTGTGTGTGTGTGTGTGTGTGTGTGTCTGTGTGTGTGCGTGCACCAGCCTCTCCTGTTGCCGCGGCGCCTCTTCACCCTGGCGACCACAGCTTATACGTCCTGGAGAGATTCAGCGGGTCGGGCTGAACCGCAGAGCAGAAACGATGCTGCACGTGCGCAGCGTGTCGTCGTCTTCGGTTCGATTGTTTGTTTGTTTGTTTGTTTGTTTACTTTCAACACACACGTGACGCGGCAATTCACGTTCTCTAACTTCGAAGCCGCTCAAGAGGAAAGTTAAGGTCACGGCAGGTGAACGGCGAAGGATGAGTGGCTCGCAAACAAATGTCATCAGCTCGTCCTCACATGTATAGCAACACAAATGTGTGTGTTGGTGTGTGTCGGTGTGTGCAGGCGCGTGTGAAGGTATCAAGCCCGGCTCGGTAGCAGCTAGCTAACGGCTAAATGACTCTCCACACTTCATTAGCGGCGACGAGGTGAGCTGCTCATCTCCTCATTGTTAGCTAGCGCTAAGCTGCGGTAATCCCAAACAAAGGGCCGGGGCCTCGCCGGGGCCCCGCGCGGATTAAGAGCCGCTTTCGAGAAACATCCGAGAGAGACTCATTCACATTCAAATCGGGCCTGTAAACAAAACCAGCGGTGGCCGGGAGCGAGTGTGCGACGGAGTGAGCGCGAAGCATCTTCTGCGTTTACATGTGTAGTGTAGCCGCAGTGTGTGTGTGTGTGTGTGTGTGTTACTGATAATGAGTCTTCATGCAGGGAAGATGCTTCAGAGTCTGTATATTAAAACGTATGATTACATATATTAAATGTATTATTAGTTCAGTTTGGCAGATGTGTCCGTCGTCCGCGGGTACGTTAGCGCGACAAAAAACGAACTTTTGAAAACAAACTTTAACTCATAGAGGAGCTAACGCACCCAGAGTAAGCTAATGTCTGTAACAGCAGGCTAACAGGGGTAGCAGTGGGCTAACAGCGGTTATAACAGGCTAACATTGGTTTAAAAAAAACAGGCTAACAGTGCTAACAATAGGCTAACATCAGTAAGTCATAGGTTAACAGGATTAACAGTAGGTTAACAGTGGTTATACTAGGCTAACATTGGTAACAACAGGCTAACAGGAGTAAAAGACGGTTAACAGTGCTAACAATAAGCTAACATTGGTAACAACAGGCTAACAGTGATTAGAAAAAATCCTAACAGCGCTAACAATGGGCTAACATCGCTAACAACCTGCCGTCAGATAACACTAAGTGCGAGGGCTAGCGTGAACACACAGCACAGAGCTGTAAAGTCGTCCACGCTAACAGTTTCACGCCCGTTTGTCAGGTCTGTGACATAAAAGTTCAGTTCCGTCAATAAATCGGTTTATTGTTGTGCGTTTACTGTGCGTGTGAACATCGTCAGCTAACGCGCGTTTGACGTCTTCAGGGAACGTTTTCCTGTCGGAAGCTGGGACTGGAAAATATTCTTCACGTCTTTCTTGGTCCAATTGGGCCGAACCGACCGTCGTCTCACCTGCGGCGGCTCGTGCCGCGCGGGCCCAGCCGCCGCCGCCGCGTGTCAAATCATTTAATGTGTCCGTGTCATGTCGGACGCAGCCCGTCCGTTAATCCGCCTCCGTCATTAACGCCCATCCGTCACTGATTCAGCGGATGAGTTATTTCTAAAGCGGGGGGGGCTTCGTCTTCATCTTTAATTTTGCCGCCACATTAGCCGTCGATCACGTTTTCCCCGACGCTCGTCAACCTTCAGCGTAATCGCTGCGCCGCGTCGTTATTAGCCGCCCGTCAGACGAGGCGAGTCGGACGCAAATCGCCGTTTTGATACGATGTCAGATGAGCGTTCAGATGATCGGCCTCCGTCGTACGTGTCAGTCAAATAATCTGACTTCGGCATTAGCAGCCATCAGTCGGAGATAAGTGTCATCAAGTGGCCTTAACTGAGCTATTTACATGTTATTTACATTTTTTTAAAAAAAAACAACAACAATCGGCGAGCAGCCGTTAAAAAAACCTGGTCAGGTGGTCAGTTTTTAATGTCCATCCTGATCCGACCGGGTCACAGCAGCTGAATTTGGACATTTACACAAAAAAAAAAGTTTGTGTGCTGGTGAAGTTGTGCGTCACCTCCTCTGCTGCAGCGGGTCGGTCACAGCACGGCACGTTGTGACGGGTCCGAATGTGTCGCCCCAGCGTGACCCACAAAACAGACACACACACACACAGTGTTACTGTTTGGCAGGTGCATCAGTGTGTGTTTGTGTGGTAATGTTTGCGTGTTTGATGATTGACAGTTCGCTGGCCATGTGTCCTTCTACACACACACACCCCCCCTTTCTCTTTTCACTGATTACTGTGTCAGTGTGTCTGTAACAACACACACACACACACACACAGACTCACACTCAATGCCATGCAGACACACAAAGGGAGAGGAGCTGATCTCCCATCAGGCCGAGCTGCGAGAAAACACACAAAAACAGACGCAGCAAATGTGTCGCTCTCATGCATATGGAAATGCTAACATGTGTGTGTAATATAAATGTGTGTGCGTGTCAGTGTGTGTTTGTGTGTGTGTGTGTGTATGTGTGTGTGGACAGCTTCAATGTAAAATGCATTAGCATTCAGTGATGATGCCGGTCTTTGTAAAGCCTCTCATGGATGGTGCCACTGGACTTCCCCCCCTCTCTCATTCTCTCTCTCTCTCTCTCTCTCTCCCCCCCCCCCACACACACACACACACAGACACACACACACACACACATTTTTGCGCCATGCTCTCATCGTGCCCGGCCTCTGTGGATGGGTTTATAATTAAAAGTGCTGCTGTGGTTTTTAGGCTCAGATTGATCAGATAAAGAGCCAGTTATATTTCTTCAGTGCTGAGCCTGAGAGCGCTGATCCTCACACACACACAAACACACACACACACACACACACACACACACACACACACACACTCACTCCTCCCCCCCCTTCTTCTCATGCCTCCCCCGTTTGTCTCACGCTCTCGAATCTTCCCTCTTTTCTCGTTCCTCTCCTTCACGCCGGTCGTTGCGTCCGCAGAAATCACCTGTCGTGGCGACAGGAAGCCGCGGCGCAGGTGTGACGCACCGTGTGACGTCGTTTCTGCAGGTGGCGCTCTTCTGACTTCCTGTGCAGTTAAAAAAAAAAAAAACAAAACGAGGCCTTTGCAGATTTGTGCGTTTGTAATCGTTTCTGCGTTTGTCTTTAAAGAATCGGCGGCGTCACGTTTGTCTGTTTTCCTGCTTCCCGTGTGATGAAGGTTGTCGTGAGAGGCCTTGGACTTAATCCACTTTATGTAACACGCGTGTGTCCACGCACACGTGTCCGGTGTGAGGCCGGAGGATGATGATGCGTGTGGAACTCTGGCCCTTTGACTTCCTCCTCCTCCTCCTCCTCCTCCTCCTCATCTCGTTGCCTCTCTCTCCTTCTGCCCCCCCACCCCAGTGACAGACAGGGTGTCCTCACCTTGTAACGATCACTGACATCCAGTGTGTTCGGCCCGGGATCATCCCCTCTGTGTGTGTGTGTGTGTGTGTGTGTGTGTGTGTGTGTGTGTGTGTGTGTGTGTGTGTGTGTGTGTGTGTGTGTGTGTGTGTGTGTGTGTGTGTGTGTGTGTGTGTGTGTGTGTGTGTGTGTGTGTGTGTGTGTGTGTGTGTGTGTGTGTGTGTGTCCATTGTACCTTCTGTTAAACGCTTTATTGATTAGCCATGAGTTAATTACAAATGACATCAAGCGTGGGCAGGAGCTGATACATGTTGACTGCAGACACACACACACACACACACACACACACACACACACACTGCCAGGCAGGTTACACTGCCCCCCCCCACCCCCGCCCATTAACATCCAGTGCATTTCTGACATTTCCCAGTATCTTATCTCTAGTATTTCCTGGTCTAGTGAAATAGAAACAGGAGGTTTCTGCAAGACACAGGAGGATTTGGCCTGAATACTTAATTTCTCTCTCTCTCTCTTTCTTTCTTTCTCTCTTTTCTTTCTTTCTTTCTTTCTTTTTTATCAAGCACAACTTGACTCGCTCCGTGCAGAAATTATGAGACTGTGCCAAATCCCGCAGCAGACCTTTGGACGCTAATGTATTCTGGATTTTTAAGCTCCATAACACGCCCGCACCTGACCCGCTCTGCTGCAGCCCCGAAAACAACCTCTGCACTGCGGCTCGCACCGCTGCTGCAATAATACCGATGATGATAATCATAATAATAACAGGAATAATAATAATAATAATAATAATAATAACGCCAATAATGAGGACGGTGATGACCGTTGTAACTTCGCTCCGCGGCTCCCTCCTTTTCACACCGTGTCACTTTCTCTTTGACATTGTACTTTGTGCAAAAAGAAGGAAGAAGGAGGGGGGGGAGAAGAAGAAGAAGAAGAGGAGAGGAGGGAAAAAAAATCTTTATCAAATCCCCATTCTGAGGCTTTCAATAAGACAGGCCATTACCTCACTGCCGCTTTTGTTCGGCCTATACAAGAGAGAACAAAATGGTTATTCAGGAGGACGCTTTAGATTTTTATTGTGGGCTCGCCATTCACAAAGAGCACCGTTATTGTATTAAAAAGAACCATCTGTGGCAGAAACAATGGCTTCAAATTATCTGTGAATACCCAGTGAACAAAATATAAAGCTTTTTTCCTGCTCATTATGTGGGCTAAGCTAGGGGGTGGAAGATAGGAGAGGAGAGGCACAGACTTTGCTATAACTGACTTTTGTTGTTCTTGCTTGCATTCTTCTCCTTTTTAAATCGGCCCCCTTTTCACATTGTGTCGCCGTAAACGGCTTTTTCTTGTTGCAGGGCGAGCGCAGAGGAGACAGCGGAGCTCCAGACGGGCGGACGGCGGACCGCGGCGCGGGGCAGCGCGGGGGGCCGGTGCGCGCCGGACGGACGGACGGGCTGCGCACCGTGCGCGGGGAAAGGACCGTACGCGCCGCGCCGCCCGGACTCTCGTCCGCCGCCGCCGGAGCTCCGGAGCCCCCGGGACCGGCGGCGCGGATGTGCGGGGCCGGGTGGGGTTCGGTGGCGGAGGAAGGTGTTGGGGGGGGGGGGGGGTGTCTGCGGGCGGCGAGGAAGCGAGAGGAAGATGCGGAGGAGGATGAGCGACACCGGCGTTCTGGTTTTTACTCCCGACGCCGAGAGGAGGACAACTCCCAAACTGGCAGTAAGTTGGAGTGCGGTGGAGAGGAGCTGTGTGTGTGTGTGTGTGTGTGTGTGTGTGTGTGTGTGTGTGTGTGTGTGTGTGTGTCTCTGTGTGTCTGCGCGTGCGTGCGTGTGTGCGCGCGCGCATGTGTGTATTACATGCAGTGTTGTGGAATGACACCGCATGGCATCGTGACTGATGCCTGAGCTGCTGCTGCTCGGTTCGGTCCAACAAACACAAGTTCGTTTTCATACGTGAGCGTCACGTGTTTCCCCGGTGGAGTTTATTTATTGTCCTAATGATAATAATAACAATAATAATAATAATAATAATGAGTTGAGTATTTTCAAAAACGTAAAATTAAGAATGTTTGTATCACAAATCAAACACACCGCCCTAAATAATATTTAATTATCAGTGTTTTTTATCAGAAGAAAATCAATACACTTCACAGAATATCTTTATAAATTTCATCCTTATATTTTATATTTCTTAAACTAATTACGTTAATTATATTTTGATTTATTATAACTTAACGTGTCCAAAGACTTATTTATTAATTGCACAACCTGACAACATTTTTTTCACATCATCTATTTTATTTATCATCGCACTAAAACCAAAATAGATATTTTCCAAATGTATTTTAGAAAGAAAACTAAAATAAAACGTGTATTATCAAACAACATAACAAAACATAAGTTGGAGCATCTGTCAGAGTAATTCAGAGCCATTTTTATTATTCCCTTTATCTAAAAACAAAAATAATAATTATAAAAAATAAATCCTTACATACGTTTTCCCGGATTATTTTTTCAGTCGGGACTAATTCGTGTTTGGATGAAGTGTTTTCTTGGCACCGTCTCCAGCCGCCGTTACGGCCCCTAGTGGCAACAACACACAAGTCCGGTCCCACTTCACCTGAGACCCAGAACCAGTCCAGAACCAGGTTTTTAACACCTGTAAATATTTGACCTCATGTGGATTTTATCCATCTGCAGACAGACGTTTCATTTTTGTCTTCTTTTTGTGTAATTTTAGTTTTAAATTCTGTGCGAGTTCAGTCAGGAGCTCTGTTGTTAAATATCTCACTTTTTTTTATCTCGCTCCTTTTTTTGTGTGTTTTTTGTCTTTTTTTTTTTTTTTGTAGAGATCCCATTACCTAAAATCGTGCAACCGCAAAACAGTATTTTGAAATCACAGCGTGCTGCACTCTATATTTGCTGTATCCATCCCAACCTGGTGTCGCATTGGGGGGGTTTACAAGTGGTCCGAGGGAGCCGCCCCGCCGGTTTCTCCTCTCTATTTTTTTTTTTTGTCAAACAACGGCTTTAATTCGGGATGATTGTGGATGCGGGGCCATTCCCGGCTGGCTGGGGCCCGCTTTCAGAGCGCTGCAGGGCCCCGCTGTTCCTTTATTATCATAAGCAGATTAGAGGTAGCGGGGAACACACTCAGATGCAGATAACAGCCGAGCGGCCCATTTCAACCTTGCATTATAATGGACCGAGCCGCATGCGTCGCCTCTCGCAGCCTATTACGCACAAGATGAATCTTATGTAAGGTTGCCGGGCCCCGAATAATGAGAGCGCCGGGGCTCCATTTAATATCAAATGACTGAAAAAAAAAAAATAAAGACTAATAATAAGGTCCGATCTATTCACGTTCATTTAATCTAGGGGCGCGCGTTTAAATTAAATTATTTCAGGTGCGTGTACTTGATCCATCTGTAATTACCGGGCTGGCGGATCCAAACAGGCGGAACTGGGCCTGACACCGGGGGGGGGTTCTGCTCTTCTGGGCCTGCGTGGCTGCTAAATATATTTTACATAACGTCTTTAGCGTTTCTTGCATCTTGAGCTGAACTTCTGCGCGTCCTCCATCCCTTTCTTTCCACTTTGAGAAACCCCCATGTCTGCGTAAAGGCCTCTGGACCTGCTTGTAGTTCCGGCTCGGTCCAGTAGGCGGCACTGGTGTCACGCAGCAGGACGCCTCGCCCTCAGATGTCGATTCAGGCGAAGGTTGGTGGTGGTGGTGGTGGTGGTGGAGCCCAGCAAAAAAACAAGTGGCACCAACAACTCCCAAGAATAAAAGAGAAGAGAAAAAGAACCGGGTTCGTTTTCGTCGCATCAAACCCATTTGAGCGAATTATTTGGCGTTGGAGCGCGCGGTTTCATATGATCATAATAAGCCGCAGCCCGGTTCTGGTCCGGAGCGGGGCGAAGTGAAGCAGGTGGAGGCCGCTTTTCATCCGCGCTAATTGGCTGACACGCTTTTAAGGAGCGACGAGCGGCGCCTTTTGTGCAAAACCGCACTTTAACTTAAAATATTCCTCACCTTTATACCCCCCCCCACACACACACACACACACACACACACAGCAGCACTGTGGCGGTGGAAGTGCAGCGGAGTTGGGTCTTTGTCCGGACAGATGTAGCGACAACATCCCAAACAAAAACCCGCTTATTTGTGCTGAGATGAGCCCGTCTGCCTTCTGTGTGTTGGCATTCAACTTCACTAAACAAAGGGGGGGGGGGGGGCATCTTGGATTACCTTTCCTCTTTTCAACGCTAAAAACCTGGTTGTGCCCCACACACACACACACACACACACCAGCGCCATTCAAACGCTTTGAGTTAACTAACAAAGTTTATTTAAGTGTTGTTATGTTATTGAGACCGTAAGTGTGTGTGTGTGTGTGTGTGTGTGTGTGTGTGTGTGTGTGTGTGTGTGTGTGTGTGTGTGTGTGTGTGTGTTGGGGGGGGTGGATTAGTGACTTCTTTTTTCATTTGGGACAACAGAAGCGTGACTGTTTGCGGCTTCAACACGACTCCATTAATGTCAAGAGTAATCTGATTTATTCCACTTTTCTCCTCTTCATTTGACTTTGATTTGTTTTCATATTTTAATCTTAATTTTTGCGTTTTCTCACATTTTAACACAACACAGTTTATTTATTTAGTACATTTTTACGTTTTAAGGGGGAAACGGTTTTTACACACTTTTTTTTTTTCTTTTTAGTGATAAAGTTTCCAGGACAACACAAACCAGTTTCTCCGCAGCAGCCAGTTTAGCTCCCGCACCTCCTCCTCCTCCTCCTCCTCCTCCTCCTCTCTCCTCCGTCCCTAACGTGCCACCATGTAAACATATATATTCTCAGAGAAATGTCTCCATACGCCTGGAAATAGTAAATATGTACTTTGTGTTGGCTCGTATATGTGTGCAGCTTTGTGTGCGCACACTCGCGTGTGTGTGTGTGTGTGTGTGTGTGTGTGTCTCTGGAGAGGGGGGGGCGCGCGGAGAAGACCCCGCCCCCTTTATGCTAATTGAGGCCTCCCATTGGCGTGTCAGGGGAGCAGGCCGGCTGTGATTGGCCAGGTCGAAGCCATTTATTCGCTGACAGCCCCCCGTCACATGAATGGTTGTCTATTAACTTGTTCAAAAACTATCTGGAGTTGTCAAGGCTCGGGCGGACGCGGGCGAAAAAGTCCAGTCGGTTCATGCTGGAGCTTTTTTATCGGAGAAGCGACGGAGAGAAGTTTTTTTTTTCCTCTTCTTCTTCATCTTCATCTTCTTCTTCTTCTTCCTCCTCTCCTGTGTGGACACAACATCGCTGGGACCTATTGGGAGAAGGCTCCCTGACTCAACGCGCGCAACATACACACATACATACACACACGCGCGCGCGCACACACACACACACACACACACACATACACACACACTGACTCACGCGCGCTCTGTGACACACACTCGCGGCAGAAGGGTGAGAGAGGGAGAGTGTGTGTGCGTGTGTGTGTGCGTGTGTGTGCGTGTGTGTGTGTGTGTGTGTGTGTGTGTGTGTGTGTGTGTGTGTGTGTGTGTGTGTGTGTGTGTGTGTGTGAGAGTGAGACGCCGCTTGCCGCTTGTTGTTTTTGTCCAGAGGAAAAGTTGCGGAGAAAAATCGACAGGTAACTTTTGAGCAGCAGCAGCAGCAGCAGCTCCGCACCGCACCGCACCGCAACGCTCCTGCCTCCTGGACTTTCTCGCTTTTTTTTTTCTTCTTCTTCTCGCTCGGGAGCTCCAACTCAAACGCTGTTCCCGATGTATAACATGATGGAGACTGAACTGAAGCCCCCGGCTCCCCAGACCAACACGGGGGGCACGGGCAACACCAACACGTCCGGCACCGGCGCCAACCAGAAAAACAGCCCGGAGCGGGTCAAGAGACCCATGAACGCGTTCATGGTGTGGTCGCGAGGCCAGAGGAGGAAGATGGCCCAGGAGAACCCCAAAATGCACAACTCGGAGATAAGCAAGCGGCTGGGCGCCGAGTGGAAACTTCTGTCCGAGAGCGAGAAGAGACCGTTCATCGACGAAGCCAAGCGGCTGCGGGCCCTGCACATGAAGGAGCATCCGGATTACAAATACCGGCCCCGGCGGAAAACCAAGACCCTCATGAAGAAGGACAAGTACACCTTGCCCGGCGGGCTGCTGGCTCCGGGAGGGAACGGGATGGGCACCGGGGTCGGCGTAGGTGTGGGCGCGGGGCTGGGCGGCGGCGTGAACCAGCGGATGGACAGCTACGCGGCGCACATGAACGGCTGGACCAACGGCGGCTACGGCATGATGCAGGACCAGCTGAGCTACCAGCACCCGGGGCTGAACGCGCACAACCCGGGCCAGATGCAGTCCATGCACCGCTACGACATGAGCGCGCTGCAGTACAACACCATGACCAGCTCCCAGAGCTACATGAACGGCTCCCCCACCTACTCCATGTCCTACTCCCAGCAGACCACGCCGGGGATGACCGCGCTGGGCTCCATGGGGCCCTCGTCGGTGGTGAAGTCCGAGTCCAGCAGCTCCAGCCCGCCCGTCGTCACCTCGTCGTCCCACCGCGCCGCCCCGGGCTGCCAAAGCGGGGACCTGAGGGACATGATCAGCATGTACCTGCCCGGGGCGGAGGTGAGCGAGCAGAGCGCCCAGACCCGGCTACACATGTCCGGGCACTACCAGAGCACCGTGCCCGGGACGACGATCAACGGCACGCTGCCGCTGACACACATGTAAGAGACACAGCGCAGACACACGCAGAGGGAAGAGACGGGGGAGGAAGAGAAACAACAACAACAACAGGAGGAGGAAAAAAAAAAAAAAGAAACGAACTTTTATAAGAGAAACTGTGGACTACTTAACGCTGGACTATTTTTGTACAGAAAAATTTCGGGGTGGGAAAAAGTTGTATAGAAGTCTCCAGGAAAAAGGACACACGGCTCTTTTTTTTTTTAATTTCATTTTATTCTGAGGAAACTCTAGAGGAAACGGTAGGAGACCCCCCCACCCACCCCCACCCAACCCAACCCCCCCTCACACGGTGGATGAAGTTTGGAAGACTAGAAAGTGGGAGTCGCAATCAAATGTTTTATTATTGCAATCACCTTTTGTACAGTATTTATCAAAGAAACATTACAATCAGAGGAAATTGTTTGTTAAACTGCAAGAGGTTGCATTTTTTTTCTTTTTCTGTTTTTTTTTATATATATATATAAATATAAATATAAAGCAACGTCGGTTCTGCAGAAAATATTAAAATGTGCAGAGCTGGAAATATATGGAGCGATCAGTTATGCTCCTTTTCTGCAAAACATTGGAAAGAAAAGGGACAAAACGAAGCAGGTAATACTGTTTTTTTTCCATTTGAGGTCAATGTTACTAAACATTTTAATTTCTCTTTTTTAAAAAAAAAAAAAAAAAAGGTAAGACACTTTTCTCTCATGAAACCATATAGGTTGTTAATTTATATTTCCGTCTCCCACTTTTCATCTGTTAGAGGTATGACGCTTGTGCTCTTTATTTTCTAATTGATTTGTACAATTTCTGTATATTTACTGTGATATTTTAAGTTTTTATTTCAAAGATTCATTCCCGTAGTTGTACTTTTAAAAAAAAAAAAATTCGACCACTCCATGTAAATATATATACCGGAACTAATACCATCCTTATAACAGTTACACTTTCAGCTGAGTATATTTTTTTTTTTCAATATGCAGTTTGAAATGAATAAATTTTGGAAATTTGGATACTTGAAATTGTTCGAGTTTTGATTTATTTTGTTGTTTTTTTTATTTTGGCCTCCAGTCGTTTTGTGTGTCAGCACGTGTTGACTTGTCATCTTGTCTGTGGAGTTGTGTTCATGCACCATCTTTATCGATATATAAAGTGTTAGATTTATTGTGCTCTTTTTATTATATGGGGGGGGGGGGTGACTTGTCTGATCAAACAATAATCGAACTCCTGGTTAATCACATTTCTGTGTTCCAGTGGCCGCGGAGCCACCACGCCAAACTTTGTTGCCTGTAAAAGTGTGTGTGTGTGTGTGTGTGTGTGTGTGTGGGTGGGGATTTTTCCATCAAAGCGTCCCCAGGTATAGAAATTAATTTCTCCTCTTCTATAAACATTTTTAAAAAACAAACAAACAAACAACAGCGAGGCCCAGTTTCCCATTTTAAAATCTTCTCCTTCACCACTCGGCCTCATACCTGCAGACGTGCTGTGGTCCCGATGACAGCGGGAGCAATAATCAGCCATAAATCAGATTTATCAGATTTATCGGTGACGTTTGATGTGTGTGACGCCGGAGTTCGGTGTGTTCTGACGGTACCGGACTGTGAGCGGCTCGGTTCGAGGTTCGACGTTTCCTCCTGCTCCTGCTGTAAATCTGGCGCTTTCTTATTTAGATTTTTTTTTTAAAATTTGTGTTCTTGTTTATTTTTTTATGGATGCCCCCCCCCCGGTGTTGGGTTCGGTTCTGAGTTGACGGTTGGGGCCCTGCCGGAAGGAGCCAGGTGCGGCGGGCCCCCGGTGGGCCCCCGGTGGGCCCCGGCTGGGCCCGGTCCGGACGCGCTCGACTCTCCCACGCTGCAGTAATGATAACTCCGCGTCGAGTGCGACCGTTTTTAATTTTAATGTTTAATCAAACGGACCCGGCTGCCCCCCCCCTCCCGTTAACACCCCCACACACACACACACACACACACACACGGTTCTCACGGTCCACATGTTGTTAAAAAAAACAAAAAAACAGGCCGAACCAGATCTTCCCATGCGTCTGTCTGCCTCTCTCCTCCTGTAATAATAATAATAATCCGTATGATGAGCAGCTCGCTCTGAATTTAACTAACGGTTTTAAATCTGGAGTGTGTGTGTGTGTGTGTGTGTGTGTGTGTGTGTGTGTGTACATACACACACACAGAGATAGATTAGGGCCGTTGTGTCTCGCTGGGTCCCGGGGGAGCGGAGCTCACATTAACCGGCGGATGAATATTTGAAGAGGGCCCCCTCGGTATTTATCCCCCCTCCACCACCACCACCACCCTTACACCACCACCCCCTCCCTCACCCCACCCTTACACCACCACCCCCTCCCTCAGCCGGACATTCAGGAGGTCAAGGGATCGTTGGTTGCGTTACTAATTATTGATCCAGCAGCTGAATTGGCCCTAATGAGAACAGCGACGATAAACAAATTGTTTGTTTTAATAAACGCTTTAAAATCTCTTTTTTAAAATGATTGTTTCCAGGGGCCCCGGGCCCCGCAGGTCCCCGCAGGCCCCCGCAGGCCCCGAGGCCCGGAGACATGATTTCTTTTTCCCCCGGCTCCTGTGATGTGATGATGGGAGAGAGATGGTGGTTTTTTTGTTGGACGGATGCAGATGAATTTAAAGATTGATTGTTGATCGAAGAGAGATTGTTTATCGTCACCGTGCGGATGGATCGTGACGGGATCAGGCCCGAACCGCTCTGAAAACCCAAAGCGTCTCACAAAGGCCCGGCAGATTATTATTATTATTATTATTATTATTATTTGTATTATTTGTATTATTTGGATCGAACTCGCGCACCCTTTGCTTTTTTTCCTGTTTTGTCTTTACGTATTTTCCTGCCACAACGATGTCGTGACGATAAAAGGAACCGGGACACGTCGACGTCCCGGCGGAATTAAAATTATAAATGAACCGGCGTCGTTTCCGCTGCTGCGTTTATTTTATTTCCTCCCGTTCAAACGTCAAATAAAGGCAAGGCACGGCACGGCACGGCACGGAAAGACACGGGGACTGAGTCCAGCGTGTTTACAACAAGAGTGTGTGTGTGTGTGTGTGTGTGTGTGTGTGTGTGTGTGTGTGTGTGTGTGTGTGTGTGTGTGTGTTGGGGGGGGCAGCTGCTACATGTTTCTGAACCAACCAGGTGCCTTTTGTGTGATATAGGTAGAAGATGAGAGGAAGGTGTTCCCCTCCATCCATCCATCCATCCATCCATCCACCCACCCCTCCGCAGACGCCCCCCCCCTCTCACACACACACACCCTGTTGCTCGCGTGCAGAGTCTGGCTGTCGCAGCTCGAGGATATTTGGACTGCAACAGGTGGTAAGCGCGCGCCTCTGCTTTTTTTGTTTTGCCCCGGGTTAAAAAAAGAGAAAAGCTCCCAGATGTTATCTACGATAACCTGGCGTGTGTGTGTGTGTGTGTGTGTGTGTGCGTGCGCGTGTCGATGGTGGCACTGGTGTCAAAATGGTAGAAACTGTCGTAAAAACTTCCTCGCGTTTATATAATTAACGTTAAATATCAGTGTAATTTTTATTCTTCCGGGTTTGGGCCCAGCAGGTGATTTTTTTTTAAACCGGTGACGTAAAGGCTGTGACGTTGATCAGGCCTCAGGTAAAAGTTTTTAAAAACATTATAACTTCTAATAAATGAAATTATATAATTGAGGACACAGGGTGTGTCTCAGCTTTCCGCTGGCTGCTTTCCAATCCCAGTGTTTGTTGTTGAGATTATATGATTTTTAAAAATTAGGTCAAATGAACCTGCCCCCCCCCACCTCACACACACACACACACACACACACACACACACACACACACACACACACACACACACACACACACACACACACACACACACAACACACACACAACGAGCTTAGCGGCCCTGTAATCCTACGTGAGCCACTTTCCTTTTTCACCACGTTGCGGATAATAAGGCAGTGTGTGTGTGTGTGTGTGTGGGGGTGACGTCACCGGCGGATGAATCGGTCCACTGGTCTTTGTAACGTGTCTCTGCTGGTCTCCTTTACTTCATTAGCTTGTGCGTATCAATAAAGTTTTGAACAGGCCTGTATTTATATATTTACATGATGGTAAGGAGACTTTACTTATTTAAAATTAAACTTTATTTAAACTTCTCACACCCGTTTAAGTTTCAGATACCCCCCCACACACACACACACACAATATAATGCTATTATAGTATTAACTCCACAAACAAATAACATTTAATAATCTTCACAGACAGTTTATTAAATCAGATCCGTGTTTTATTAACCGGATCATAAAGAGACACGTCATCATGTTTCTGTTGTAACAATAAAAAAAACGTCAGATGTTTTAAAAAGAGACAAAGAAGAAGAAGATGGCCTTTAAACACACACACACACACACTGTGATGTGGATTGTGCTCCTCTTGCTGTTCTGTGACCCACAAGTCTCTTTTTTTTATTTTAAAGGCTCCTGACGTGTGTGTGTGTGTGTGTGTGTGTGTGTGTGTGTGTGTGTGTGTGTGTGTGTGTGTGTGTGTGGAGGGACTGAATGGCAGCCAGTAGCCTGCTGATCGAGCGCAGGTGCAGAGAAGGGAAGCGGGCGGTGTGTGTGTGTGTGTGGAGGGGTCTTCTCTCTCTCTCTCTCTCACACACACACACACACACACACACACACACACACACACACACACACTCACACTCACACTCACGTCCACTGAATAGGACCACACACTGACACAGACCAGCATGCCATCAGCCTCGCGCTGCTCTTTGCCTGCATTCTCGGAGGCTCGAGGCCTCTGCGACACCCACCCCCCTCACCCTCCTCACCCCCTCCCCCCCCCCACCCCCCCCAGCGGCGGCTCAGGCTCCGTTTATCATTTGTGCTCATTGATGCTGACAGCTTTATACAGAGCGCCATCTTTGGAGGAATGCGGCCGAGCAGGACTCGAGACAGAAAAACAAAAACAACCGCCGGTTCCTAGTAACGTAACGTGACGTGACGTGACGTGACGTGACGCGACGGAGCACAGATACATGTCGCCTGTTCGTCACGCAGCAGAAGCTGCAGAGTCAGCATCACCTGCACCAGTTCCACCATCATGTAAAAAACTTTTTACTTAACTTTTTAAAATAACTTTTAATTAGATTACTCTCGAGCTTCCGTTACTCATCTCCCTTGTGTGTGATTGGTTGGTTTCTTTTTCGCACCTGCTGTGGCGTCATCAAAAAAAAAACCCCAAACGTGCAGCTTTTCCCGCGCTTCTCGTTGGTTCCCGCCCGAAACGACCATCGATTACAATGGAAACTGACTGACTGGAAGCTATCGATCACTGCTGATCACTGATCTATCAGCGCGGGCCTTTTTGTGCTGCAGGGAAATCTGATCTGAGCTCTGCCATAAAACATAAATCAATAAATCAGTTCAGCTCGTTATTTATTTTTTAAAAGTTACAGCATTAGTTATTTAGATCGCTTTGTTTACGTGTTAGTGAATTATAAGTGG
>JAFBJZ010000938.1:1612500-1617500 GCA_016785225.1 Psettodes erumei
TATTGATTCCTCCCCTATTGAGTCGTCTCCCCTCGCTGCTCATCTCTTGATTACACACACACACACACACGCAACGATGATGGACTTTGTTGTCCCACTGTGTTCGTGTCCTCACACACACACACACACACACACACACACTGAGTGGGGGGGACTCTCGTTGTGTGGCGTTCGCAGGAATCGGCCTCGGGCCGTGTCTCAGCACCGCGGGACGTTTAAGCAGCGCGTCACAGGAAGCCGTCGACCATAAAAGGTCATTAGCCGAGCGGTTTACGACCAAACTTTATTCACAAAAACGAGAAAAGACGGACGTTGTCGGTGTTTCTCTGACGGGAACCCAGTGCGCGGGTTGTTGTTGTTGTTTTAGTTTTAATATGGCGGCGACCGCGTGTGTTTGTCTCGTTCAACTGGACGTCCCAAAACCGGGTCCAGAGTCGGGAAACGGAACCGGCTGAAACTTTGTGGGAACCTGCAACTGAAACTCTCCAGGTCGTAGTCGGAGCCCGTTCCTTCATCACAACCCTTTGGTTTTTAGCCACACAGCTTCTCGTCTTCTTCTTGTTCTTGATTATACAGTCCCCCCCCACACACACACACACATACTCAAACACTCTCACACAAACACACACACACACACACACACACACACACTGAGTGCTGCGTACAACTTTAAAGAGGAGAAACATAAAACCTCTACAAACAAAGAAGTAAACACACACAAAAAGCCTGAGCGTGGCCGTGGATGATGGGTGGGGGTGGGTGGGTGGGGGCGATGGTGGGGGTGGGATTGGGGGGGCAGCGACCTAATAAGGCTAAATACCAGACTGTGAATAATCTCCCAGTAAACTGTCCACTCATGAAAAACACAGAGATGCAACAGCAGCAACTCTCGCTTTCTGCCTGGCTGCCCCCCCACACACACACACACACACACACACACACACACACACACACACACACCACCTCTCTCTCTCTCTCTCTCTCTCTCTGTGTGTCCACACCGTTCCCTCTCCTCCTCCTCCTCGCTCTTCGTCTCGTCTCAGTAAGTAGGATAAGGCTTGGAGAGCTCTGTCGTCGTGGAAACTGCCACAAGTATTCAGTTTGAAGTTTGAGGAGGTCAGTTTGCGGGTCAGAGTAAACCCCCCCATCCCGCCACCATCATCACCCCCCCCCCCACACACACACACACACACACAGACACACACAGAGAGCAGGGGTGTTGAGGGGGACCCCCATACGGGCCTGGGCCCTTATACATGAGGGGATGGGGGGTGGAAGCTGAAGCTGAATCTGACAGATTTTTTTTATTTTTGCTTTAATCAGATTTTCACTCCGACGCTCCTGTTCAAAGTTCCGGAAAACTACAGGAACACAGACAGATGTAGTACCACAAGTATTTGTGAAGTACTTGTACACGGCTGGAGTTTTACTTTAGGTCAGAGTGAAAGCTCGTTTAAAGTTCTTTACTCAGCCTCAGCATGTGTTTATATCTGTGAGAGGAACTCGTACTCGTCAAACAGTTGTTGTGTGTTTAAAAGTGTTAAGAAGTGTTTAAAAGTGTTTAAAAGTGTTAAGAAGTGTTTTATTCACGTGGTGCGACGTGACGCCGACGAGCTGACAGGTCAAACCATCCGGAGCCGGTTCTGTTTGTTTTCACCGGAAGTGAATGACAAAGAGGCTGGTGCAGGACCAGAACCACGCACACACACACACTCACACACACACACACACACACACACACACACACACACACACACACACACACACTCACACACACACACTCACACACACAAAAAAAACATTAATTCTGGCCCAGCCGAGGTCCAACGGTCACCAAACCTTTTGTGTCGTCGTCAATGAAACGTTGTTGTGTGTTTGACCGTGGGCCAAACAGAGTTGTGTGTGTGTGTGTGTGTGTGTGTGTGTGTGTGTGTGTGTGTGTGTGTGTGTGTACACACCTTGAACAACACTCCTAGCCCCCCCCCACGTAAACCACAGTGAGCAGTTTGTAAGAGTTTGTTGATCGTCATCATCATCTCTCATGATTCCTGTTGCTGAAAAGTTAAAATCTTCCTCGGAGTCACTTCCTGGGGAAACAGGAAGAGGAAGAATCAGGTGATCACCCCCCCCCCCATCCTGGGTGGTTTCTGATGTAAATGTTTTCAGTCAGTTGGCGGCTGAGTCCCGGCAGGTGGTCCACCAAATCCACCGTCACCCCCGGCAACCCCTGTCCAGCCAATCCAAACGCTGGCCGGCCCGCCACTCCGCTTAGTTAGCCCTGACAGGACCCCGTGTGTGTGTGTGTGTGTGTGTGTGTGTGTGTGTGTGTGTGTGTGTGTGTGTGTGTGTGTGTGTGTGTGTGTGTGTGTGTTGAGGAGAGGATAGGGCGTGTTCTTGAAGTGGTCATTAAAAGTTTATTAAAAACTTTTCAACTGTTGGGGAAATGGGTTTGAGTGTTGGTGAGCAGGGAGGCTGTTGTGTATATATTGTGTGTGTGTGTGTGTGTGTGTGTGTCAACACTTTCTTCCTCACGTCACAAACACACTTTATGTTTCTGGGAGTTAAAAAATAAAAAAGGACTCTCCTCTTCCTGCCCCATTGTCACGGTGCATTCTGGGTAACGCAGTACGACTCTCAGTGAGGCTTGTGTGTTTGTCTGATGTCGTGACGCATAGCGTCATCCTATTTTTGTGTAGTTGTGGTAGTTGTTATTTTGAACTGTGTGTGTTTTTGTGTTAGCATAGCTGTTAAAGGATTATTTTGCCGACTTATCGTCCCACCGTTTTTTTTTTTCTTCTCTCTATCGATGTGATGGGCGCCAGGTCCGTCGCGAGCAGATGTGTGTGCGTGGTCGCCAGGTGTGTGTCTGTGTGTGCGTGTGTGTCTGCGGTTGTGCGTGTGTGTTTGTGTGTGTGTGGAGAAACAACGACCTCGTTTGTACGTAACAAACATTTCGGTGACGAGAAAAAGAAAAGAAAAAAAAAGAAGACCACCCACTTCCTCCGGGCCGGAGAGGAAGTGTCGTCAACCCCATTACCATGAGTACCCACACACACACACACACACACACACACACAGACAGACACACACCGCCCCCGCCCCTTGTCTGAACTCCATACATACCAAAGACGGCACTGGAGGGAAGAGAAAGGCTCCGAGTTAATGTGTAACCAGGTTGTGTAAAGAGTGTCAGATAGTTGAGCTTATTAGCAAATGTGTGTG
Source organism: Psettodes erumei (assembly GCA_016785225.1). NCBI lineage: Eukaryota > Metazoa > Chordata > Actinopteri > Pleuronectiformes > Psettodidae > Psettodes > Psettodes erumei. The sequence continues at coordinate 1,615,723 of JAFBJZ010000938.1, forward strand.
TGTGTGTGTGTGTGTGTGTGTGTGTGTGTGTGTGTGTGTGTGTGTGTGGAGGGGGCAGACAGTGGGAAATGTATGGAAATACTGCAGCTCTGACAAGGCAGTGAAATACACAATATGTGATAGAAGAAATATTGAACTGCAGTGTGTGTTTGTGTGTGTGTGTGTGTGTGTGTGTGTGTGTGTGTGTGTGTGTTTGTGTGTGTGTGTGTGTGTGTGTGTGTATACATGTCATTAATTACCTAAAGAATGTTGACTAAGCTCTGAACTATGAGTAAAATAATTGTGTTTCTGGTTGTCGACGCTGATAAGAGACGATGTCACCGGGTCGTAAACTTTATCGACAGGCAGGCAGGATGACGACGAAGTCACACGTGTGTTTGTCGGGTGATGCTAACGCTTCATCCCGTGTTGTGTGTGTGTGTGTGCGAGCGTACATGCAAACATGCACGTCTGCATGTGTGTCGGAAAGAGAAAGCACTTTTTTTTTTTGGCCAACTTGGCATAACTCGTACTCTGTGTGTGTGTGTGTGTGTGTGTGTGTGTGTGTGTGTGTGTGTGTGTGTGTGTGTGTGTGTGTGTGTGTGTGCGTGCGTGCGTGTGTGTGTGTGTTGGGTGTTTTGTATAGAAAGTGCTGTGTGCGGTAGAACGGGGGATTTGGTGCCATCAGCACAGTGATGTCAGCACACACGGACAAACAAAGCCGGAATCTGAAAACCCTCTCCCAACTACCCACAATCCCCCTGGGCACTGTGGGGGGGCCTGCCTGGGGCCCCACACACACACACACACACACACACACACACATTCACACACTCAGTGCTTATGTAGTACAGGTGGTGTCCGCTCCACCTCGCTGGTGTTGCACCGCACACACGTGTGGTACAACTACATGCTAAATGTGTGTGTGTGTGTGTGTGTGTGTGCGTTAATCTGCATTCATGTTCACTTACACCAGATTAACCCGGATTATTCCGTTTACACACATGCTCCAACGTGGAAAGTAAAACCATCTGTAGAGTAAAAGTGGGAAGATTTAAAGAATAAAACTAAAACAAGTGTAAATTACTTTTTTTTATTTACGTTTATTTTTATTACATTTAATTCCAGCTGTCGTTCGTGTTTAGGAAAAATAATCCCAGCTGGAAACGGAGCGAGTCGTTCGCCGGGCTCCAGTGTTTGTGCGTCGCTGCAGTCAAAGCAGAAACACACCTCTGTTTGCCGTGGCCCCGCCCCCCCCGCCGACCTCGGCCACACGCTTTGCAAACGAAAACGACGGAGGCGGATGTTTGGTTACGCAACACGGCGCCGTTATTCAAAGACCAGTTGTTATTATTATTTTATTCAAACCTCCGTCGCGGAGAGGATGAATATAATTAGTTTCCGTCGGGCGGGGGGGACGAGGGCTCGCCCGTGTCGTCCGCAGAGCGGCTGTTAATAAAGTTTTATTAACGCGCAACCTCAGCTGACTGTCAGAGTTTAACGCCGCCGTCTCCCTGTCCAACTGTTACACAACAATTAGTGACTGTCGCCGCTCTTTAAATGCCCCTCTGTGTGTGTGTGTGTGTGTGTGTGTGTGTGTGTGTGTGTGTGTGTGTGTGTGTGTGTGTGTGTGTGTGTGTGTGTGTGTGTGTGTGTGTGTGTGTGTGTGTGTGTGTGTGTGCGTTGCTTTTTTCGGGCGGTGGGATCGGGGTAACTGGGCGTACTGTACCCAAACAGGTCCTCATTGTGCCGCAGGAGGAAGAGCTGGGTCGTGCTGCACCCTATTCAGTTTGGACTGG
>JAFBJZ010000938.1:1620000-1625000 GCA_016785225.1 Psettodes erumei
CCACGGTGGCGTCCCGCTTCCCGGCACACGTGTGTTAAGTTGTGAGTGTTAAGTCGACAAAGACGGCACGAAACGCACAACTTCTGTCTTTTAACCGGTTCTCAACGGATCGACTTTAAAAAAAAAAAAAAAATCATTCTCCTTTGTTGCTCGTTTCAACTTTTCAGAGCGATACTTGCCTCCACCTCCACCTCCACCTCCACCCCGTCACGCGTGCCTTACGTCCTCACCGAGCTGCCCGACTATCGGCCCATCTGAAATAACCCCCCCCTCCCCAAAATACGGATTCTCTCATTAACCACGCCTGTTTCACAATTTAAATATAAATGAATCTAATTTAGAAAAACCTCAGCCGCGATGAAGGAGACTCATTTAGAGCCAATCTAAAATTAATGAGGGCATCTGGAGAGAGTGGGGTGAAGGGGGATGTGTGTGTGTGTGTGTGTGTGTGTGTGTGTGTGTGTGTGTGTATGGGGGGGCAGATACTGGAGTTAACAAGCTACTGTACTTTTTACACGCTGGAAAATCCCCATTAATTTTTAAGTTCAGGCGTGACTGTCGGACTCTGCGTCGTCGTCAGGCAGCAGCAGCAGCAGCAGCAGCAGATTGTCTTTACGTGTTCGATCCGGATCCAAGAGAACCAGAACCAGAACCAGAACCAGAACCTGCTGCTGGTTCTGGTTCTGGCAGCCCACATGGCACAAATCCTCCTGGGTAATTGGCAGCGCTACAGGTTTAAATCTATCTGGGGCTCTGGACTCTCTCTCTCTCTTTTTTTTTTTTAGCCACGCCGGCCCATGAGGCTCTCGGTTCCCCCCCACACACACACACACACACACACACACACACACACACACACACACACACACACACACCCACAGCAGATGCCAGCCGTCTCCCACAGCGACTGTTTGGTTTTGCAGGTTTAATTCCCGATGGGTTCGGGTCCAGAGTGATTAGGCTGCGCCCTAAAGGCCAGCGGGCTTGTCAGGTGTCTCCACACATTAACGTTGTTCTGCTCACGCCCTGAGCCGACAGCGCAGCGAGGTGGGGGGGTGGTGGTGGTGGTGGGTGGGGGCAGGATCGCTGATCTGGCATGGTGGGAGGCACAGAGGGATGAAGAGAAAGTCCGTGCGTTGGTGGAGAGGATTCGTCTGTTTATCTGCGAGAGAATCTGATTCTTCTCAATAAACAAAGTTGTTGTTTGTTGTTTGTTGTTTGTTTGCAGTGAAACAGGTGGAGGTTTTACGAAGCAGCCGCTGGGTTCAGATGAAGCGGCTTTGTGTCCGTGCACAAACAACTTCCTGCGTGCAGACATGCAGCTTGTTAAAGGGGGGGGGGGACTAAAAAAACTCTTCCTGCTGTTGACCTCCACCCACATCCACTCCATCCACAGCATGGTGCAGCTATGGGGCTGGGGGGGGGTGTAGGCAGAGGAGGTGATGTTAGGTTTTAGAGTTGGGTGGGGGCTTGTGTCCTGCTCTGAAGGAGTGCAGGAGTGAAGTGGAGGGAGGGAGGAGGAGGTGGAGGAGACCTGCTGAGAGGGCAGCCTATATACACTCCTCCTCCTTCCTGCTATACCGCTCCCTCCCTCCATCCCTCGCCTCTTTTCACCCCCACCCGTCTCCAGCCGTGGGGGTAAAGTACATTACATGCTTGCTAATCAAACCTCCATTACAAGTTTGGAGGGAACGGAGCGAGAGTCTCCTTCTTCGTCTCCTCCTCCTCCTCCTCCTCCTCCTCCTCGCCGTCGAACAAAAACAAAGCAGCAGAGGTTTACAAATTACACACAGAATCATTTTGATGACACCACAACGAATATAAAACACGACAATGTCGCACAGCAACAAGTCTACTTATAAAAACGAAATAAATTATCAGAGTTTGAACGGCTGGACGGGTGTGTGAAATGAAGCTCGACACGTTCCACCAGACGAAGGTGGACAATTGTATTATTTACCAACCGAAAAGAAAGAAAGAGTGGGGGGGTCGTGTGTGTGTGTGTGTGTGTGTGTGTTGGGGGGGTTGAACCGTTTGATACTTATAATAATAATTTAACACTCTGCTCCTTTCCTTTCTGTCGGTAATTGGATTTAGCGAACACCTGTATGAGTGTAGATTGTTCAGGGGATTACGGTCAGGGAAGCCTTGAGTCACCGCTAATTATCATCAGTTTCTCTCTCTCTCTCACACACACACACACACACACACAGAGTTCCCATGTCCCCCCCCACACACACACACACACACACACCACCACCACCACCACACTCCTGCACCAGACTCCAGAGATTTAATTGATATTTTAAGGTCACGGTGTCTTTGTCCGCTCCAGCCGGTGGAAATCCTCGGTGCTCAGTGGTTTACTGGGCAGGTACTTATTACTGGGGGGGGCAGGGTGGTGGTGGTGGTGGGGGTGGGTGGGGGTGTCACTTTCTCCAGACGCTTCACACTCACGCTACTTGTGCTTTTTTTCGAGGCTTAAACCTGTTTGTGTTATGGTGGAGCTTAAATTTAGCCCCAGTTGTTGCTGAGTGCTTTTTGGTAATTACACTGTTTTGCCTGCTTGGGAAAGCTTTGTGCGGAGTGGGGTGGGGGTGGGGCGGGTGGGGCGGGTGGAGCTGCGGCGTGGCCGGGCCCAGAGCGGCGGGACAGCGGCTTCGTTAGTTCTTTGGCGAGATCGCAGGAGTTTTCCCCCCACCAGCACCACCCAGGAAACTCCCCGAGGTGAAGACGCCCTCGTCGCCCCCCGTTTGCTTTTTGGTGCCTTAAAGATGGCGTCGTCGCACGTGACGTGGTTTCACTCCTGGATCTTGGTTCTGACCCGTTAAGTTAAATCTGATGATCCGCGGGCAAAGTTTCCACAACGTTTGACCGAAACCTCGACGGTCAGGTCGGGAGGGAGCGACTCGGGACGGTGAGATGGTTCAGGTGAAGGAGGAGAGAGGGAGTGAGATGATGAACGGAGGCTAAAACTCCGTTAACTCCACCATGACACACACACACACACACACATCACAGGGGTGAGGAGGAGGAGGAGGATGAGAAGAAGGTGAAGGAGTTCTCACTAAAACAACACAAACCAACAACCTGACTACCTGCGACTGTGGAAACCTTGTTTAAGAGAGGAGGCCGGTGTCACTTTAAGTCTGGGGATGGTGAGATGAGAGCGAGGAGGACGGGAGTGATGGAGGGAGGGAGGGAGGGAGGGAGGGAGGGAGGGGAGGAGAAGAGAGGAGGGAGGGGAGGAGAGGGGAGGAAGGGAGGGAGGTGTGTGGTGCAGCAGAAACTTCCCATGCTGGCCTCCCAGTGTGGCTACGTAATGAGGGCAAGGGAGCACGGGCACACACGCAAACACACAACACACACACACACACACACACACACACACACACACTGACACACACTCGGCCCCACGGCTGATTAGCGGCGCACAAAGGCCCCAAACAGAAGTAGCAGAGGACACACAATGGGAGCAGGGCCTCAAGGCGTGGTTTACTTCTGCCCTGAGGGAGGGGGAGAGAGAGAGAGAGAGAGAGAGAGAGAGAGAGAGAGGGTCCCACTGGGGGGGGTCGCCGGGGTTAGAAAAGTGACAGAAGCGAAGAAGAAGAGTTTTGTTTTCGTCCCGATGATGAAGACGCGCCAAGATTCCACTGAGTTCTATTTGCAGCGTCAGGGAACCGCACGATCGGGTCAGCCCCCCCCCCGAGGGTCCGACCCACCTGCTCTCACAGTCCCCACCCCCACACACACACACACACACACACACACACACACACACACACACTCACACACACACATTAAAAAACATGTTAGAAAATTTGATGAAACTATCACAGAGGAGATGCTACCTTCTTCTTCTTCTTCTTCTTCTTCTTCTTCTTCTTCTTCTTCTTCTTCTTCTTCTTCTTCTTCCGGTATGTTGGCCAAATCTTGATTTGTGATTCGCTGCATGTTCAGATCACGTGAGCGCCTCCATGACACGAGCTGCTTTGCGTGTGCTTTTTATCGAACCCGTCTTGTGACGCGGCGTCGCAGCAACGTCCCGTGAAGCATCGAAATATTCACAAATATTTACGATCATATCACAACATGTTCCTTAACGCCTCGTTTGTTGTTTTTTTGGGGGGTTCAGTGTAAATAAATGTACAGTAAACACGGCTCACGCCGTTCGAGTCACCGCTGGCGCCGAGCGCTTTGAGAACAGTCCCAGCGCTTGGCGCCGACACGTTTCTCCGAGTGAATGTTGTACTAATGAACACGGCCTCCTTTTCACAGAGGAGCGGCGGCCGCTGTAATCTGCGCTTGTTCAAATTAGCCGCAGTGGCCGGGGACGCCGCCCCCGCACTTCATTAACAGGAAGGTATGGATTTAACCCCGCTCGCTCTCTCTTTCCTCTTCTCTATCTCCCTCAATCCTCTCTTTCCACTTTCCTGGAGAAATATCTTAGCAGCAGAGAAATTAAACTGTTCCAAACTAATTTCTCTGTATCAGTTAAAATGCCTTCTTCTTCTTCTTCTTCTTCTTCTTATTTCACCTTTTTAAAATGGAAGCTTCTGGAATATTCACGAAGAGGCAATGGGGAGAAGGGGGGATGGGGGGGTATAAATCCACAAAGACAATTTAGCTTTTCCAGCCTCTTTTCCTGTTTTTCCAATTACTTAATGCTATTTAAATACACCAGGGCTGACACACACACACACACACACACACACACGAATGGTCCTCAGCCATGGAGAGGCTCCTGAAATGAGTCACGCAGTAATTGTATTTGATAAATCATAAAGGGAGCCCATCAGAGGAAAGCTAGCTGTAATAAAATGATAAAACAGACAATTATGAAAAAAATCCCCGGCCCTTAATTTTCCTAAACACACTCCGGAGAGAGGGATTTGCGATCTGCTCCCTGACGCTCTGAATTACATGAATTGCCTGGTGATGCGGTGGCGAACGCTCGGCGCCGCCCGTCCGCTGGTGAACTCCCCCTGTACTGACAACAC
>JAFBJZ010000938.1:1630000-1642500 GCA_016785225.1 Psettodes erumei
AAGGAGATCTGCCCCGTCGTGCGGCAGGTGCGTCTCCGGCTTTGTACGCTGTAATATTTCTGTTCCGGTGACTTAAATATCCCTCCGTGACTTCAGCTGGCCGCCGCCTTGGCGTTCCTGCGCCGCGTCGGGGTCGTGCACGCCGACATGAAGCTGGAGAACATCATGCTGGTGGACCGCGCGAGGCAGCCCCTCAAAATCAAGCTCATCGACTTCGGCCTGGCCAGCAACGACACGGCGTCGCTGAGGGGCGTGCCCCTGCAGACCCGGTGGTACAGGTGAGCGCCTGTCACCGAACCGCTCGGTGGTTCGGAGGCTCGGCGACATCTCCTTCTCCTCCTCAGGGCCCCGGAGGTCCTGCTGGGATGCCCCGTCAGCGAGGCCGCGGACGTGTGGTCGCTGGGCTGCGTCGCTGCCGAACTCTTCATGGGCGCGGTGCTGTTCTCCGGCGCCGACGACCGCGACCAGGTCGGGGCGTCGCAGTCGTGATTCGGATCGTTTCCTAGCAACAGAAGTGTGTCGTCTTGTATGACAGCGTGTTCTGCCCGCAGATGAGGCACATCGCGAGCACGGTGGGGATGCCGCCGCAGCACATGCTGGACGCGGGCTGGCACACCCCCAACTTTTTCATGCGCATGTTCTCCCACGGCGGCTCCAGCCTGTGGATCCTGCCGGTGAGATCTCGCGCCTCGTCCTGCCGCCCGTAGCTGTCCACGTTTGGATCGGCCGACCGTAACGTCGTCTTTCCCTCTTTTTTCAGTCATTCCTCTGTTTCCCGCAAACATACCCCAGCCTCAACAGCCTCATGAGGGTGAGCGAGCCCTCTCCACGTTTTGGTAACGCAAAGACGAATTTTTTCTTACTGCTGCGTTGTTTTCCCGTCCAGTACAAGGTGTCGGCCGAGCAGTCGCTGGAGGACGTTCTTGCCGACGCGTGTCTGCGCTCCAGCTTCGTCGGCCTGATAAAGCAGACGCTGACCGTGGATCCGGCTCAGAGGATCACGCCGAGCTGGATCCTGCAGCATCCGTTTGTGACCCTGAGCTGCCTGCAGAACTCGTTCGGGGACAGCTGCTTGTGAGTGTGCGCTCGCGTGTCGATCTGGACGTACGTGGGTAATGGACGAGGTTGACCCAGCGATCGCTTTCCCTTCCAGTCTGCGATCGTGCAGGGAGCTGATGCAGGTCTGCGAGGATCGGGGCAGTGGCGGCATGGAAGCTGCCGCGAGAAACGAGGACCGCGAGCCCCCGGCCGGCGCCCAACAGATCCACCCGGCCGGGTCGATCCCCAGCCCCCCCCGTGATGTCATCACCATCGGCATGAGGGCGAGTCGTCCGGGAAACAAGAGACAAAGGGACGATGTGGAGGAGGAAGAGTGTGTCAGCAGGTAGGCGACAACTTTTTTTTTTTCAAATCTCACCAAAGAAAGTGTCCAACGATATGAGATCCAACAGATTTACACTGTTTGTTTTTTAATGACACCAAAGCCCAGACCCCCACCCAGCAAAGAGGCGGAGGAGGGTGGTGGCTCAAATACGCAACAGGGAGCACGAAGATTACTGCCTGACGCCCGGCAGCCGCACCCCTGCAGCCAAGAGGAGGCGCATAAACCTGGACAAGGAGCTGGCAGACAGCGTCCAGCGTAAGGACGCACGCACACACACACACACACACACACACACACACACACACACACACACACATGCAAAGGCCAGGGTCTGACCTGCTGCATGACATGAAGTTTTGATCTCAGGATAGCTCATTAAGTTCTGAATTTTTAATTTTTTAAAATTCAGAAGTCCTCTGCGGCTCCAGAGGGGACCGCCCGACTCCACACAGGTTCTCCCCCCGTAGAAAGAGGAAGAGGGGAGGAGGAGGAGGAGAAACCATCCCAGTAAAGTGCACGAGAGACGAGAAGAGACGACGCCCAAAGAGCCGAGCTTCTCCTCTTCATTTTATTTGTTTAAAAAAAAAAAGATTCATTGATTAACATTCAGAGCTGAGTGCTACTTGTCTTTATTTGACTCGACCTGTTCATTTGTTTTGTGCTTTTTTTTTAAATCTATCATTTATGTAAATATGTTAATTAAATGTAAAGACTTAAGGGAGGAGGTCAAAACAGCCGTGCAGTACGAGACTGAAATGAATCAAAAATCAAATATTTCCAGTTTATTATACTGTGGGATCATTTACAAGAAAGTGGCAGATCCATAAATATATTTTATACCAGTTGTTTCAAGATCTAAACACTGTTTGAAGTGTTTTTGTTGGATAAATATGATCAATATTGTAAGATAATATAATTTGTCAATGGTGCTTACACATATCATTTACATATATCATCAGGAAGTTACTGTTACAGTCAACATCACTATGTCTAAATGATACATTAAGTGGGAGCCATCATAGTGGGCGGCGCCACGAGGGCCTATAAGTGTGTCACTCATGAGCACAGGTGTGGCCAGGTGCAAACAGGAAGTGTTGTGCCTTTAAGCAAATATGTAAAAAAAAATGGGGCCGTGTTTGTTGTATATCAAAAAATAAACAAGTCAAACACAACACCCTGTGATACCTGGACATTTTTATTGAAGTTTAAGAATATTGATAATGTCTGAAGTACACCTGAGCCACCTGCTTCACAACCGACTGAGACACTGGCCGGTCCGCTGGGCCGCGACGGACCGCGGTGTCGAGAGCTTCAGGTAAGAAGGCTAACAGCTAGCGGCTAACGGCTAACCCAGAGAAATCCACGAGGCTAACGTTTGTTAGCTCGCTCTTAGCTCCGCTACTAGTGCAAACGCGGTGCCGCAGAACCGGCATCAGTCCACCAGAACCCGAATCGCCCCATTTATGTACGACTAATGTCGCTGTTTTAACCCGCACACTAGGCCTCAGTCATTACGCCATGTTTCACCATGTTTACGTGTATGCTACGGCTAATGTTGTTGCTAACGCTCGCGTCACTCTTCCTGCTATGAGCCGGATATTAACCATCCAGTCTTATTTATTTATTTATTTATTTATTTTACTGTTCGTTGTTTGCATTCTTTCTGTACCGGTCGCGTTACACAATGTTGTGGGTTTGCTGTGTGTGTGTGTGTGTTACAAACTACCAGAAGCCTCGACTTCCCCTCAGGATAAATAAAGTTTACCTGACGCCTTTTTTCAGGTGGAAACATTTTCACAACTAATAATCATCAACAATAATAATGACGTTGCTTTTGCTGCTATTGTGTAGTTTTTTTTGTAACAAGTAACTAGGAACTTTACTGGATTACATTTTTTAAAAAGTAATCCTCTCAGCCCTGCTCGTTTGTTCTCTCATGAGCAGAATGTGACAGTGGGTGTTAGGTGGAAAATAAAATCTTGTAAATCTCCCTCCAACTTTTTTTTTTTTTTTTTTAACCCTTTCATCTTGTCCTCCTGAGTCACGTGACGTAGTTTCTGTCTCGTGTCGCGTCCCGGCCGTGTGACTCGGAGTCAATGGCGTCGCTCGCCAAACGCGCCTCAGTGCGGGAGACGGCGGCGACAAGAGGCTTTTCTGCTCGTCACAACAGGAAGGAGCTGACAGGCGCCTCTGTCTCTGCCCCCCCCACCTCCAACATCTGGCCCTTTCCTCTGACGTCCCTTTGTACAAGTACAGTGTGTACTTTTTTAGTACTTTGCCTGTTACTGCGTCTAAATGTGCATTTGTGGTGGGTTTCTGTGTTGCCGCGGCGACTTACGGGAGGACGGCGCGCACCTCGCAGTCTGCGCTCAGGGCCTAAGGTACGACGCCGGTGCAGCCTGACGGACAGAGAGACCTCCTGTCCTCTGCCGAACCCGTCCAGCGTCCCGGAGACGTCGTCTCGCGTCGTGTGAAGAAGCGTGTTCAGCGTCGCGTTCAGTTAAAAACATGGCGGAGGAAACGGCGGCGGTCCTGGTGGGAACCACGTCCAGGAGTTCTGGATTATTTCTGTCTCGTCCCGAGGACGAGGTTTAATCACCTCGAGCGAGATCTCCTTCCCCTTGACCACTGTGTGCGTGTGTGTGTGTGTGTGTGTGTGTGTGTGTGTGTGTGTGCGCACGTTGCCCGATCATGTGGACCATGAAGAACAGAAAGAGTTTGCAGATTAAAGGAAGCTCAGGGGATTAAGGTCATTTCCTGTGTGTAAACTGTAAATTAGCCCCGCGGCCCCCTGGGGGGGGGGGGGGTGTGCAGACCCAGTCCTGCAGAACCCCCACGTACAGAACCAGCAACCATCAGACCGGCTCGGTACCGAACGTCCCTGTACGACAAACCGTCCTCATCTGCGAGAGTTGTCATGATGTTGTTGTCGTCGTCGTTGTCGTCGTGCGATTGGTTCTGGTCAGACCTGATCAGAACCTCATGGCAGACCCGGGTTCTACGTCCCGGCTCAGGAACAGAGCCGACCAGACTTTTATCAGTGGTAGTTTCTTCTGCACGTTGTCTTGTGTCACCGTTTGTGTTGTATCTGTCACATTTGTTGTTGTCGAATGCGTTTTTATCAATATTTGAGTGTTTTGATGGAATTTGATTCCTTTTTAATTTGCTGGTTAAAAAACTTGTTACAGTCTATTATTATTATTATTATTATTATTATTATTATAATAATAATAATAATAATTCTAAAACTAATGCAGTGTTTCCTGCACCCACGCAACCAGTAGCACAACAATAAACACAAACTCACGTTGCTCTTTTGTCTGTATAATTGTTCGACAACTGAATAATTGTGTTCACGTTCTTCAGACGCAGTTTTTTCACCTGATTGTGGCTCCAAACTGTGTGTGTTCAGTTTCATCATCCTTGACTGGACTGTGAGCTGATCGGGCTTCAACACAACGACGCACACCCACACACACACACACACACACACACACACACACATTCAGACAGTGTGAAGAAGTTGTGCGACGGCCGCGCTGCCTCGTGGCCGCTCTCACATCCCTTCATTCACCTCCTTTGTCTCCCTCTGTCGCACTTTGTCACCATTTATCTCCTCTCCTCTCGCCTCCACCAGCTCTTTGTGAGTCGATTAGTGGCCTCTTTCACTTTGTGCGTGCACACACACACACACACACACACACACACACACACACACACACAGACACACACAGTAGATGGGCTGTGTTGTTTGCTTGGAGTATTTTTAGCAAAGCACAGACTGGCAACATTGTATCGAGTAGGTTTTGACAACAGTGGTCGTATTTAGAGTGTGTGTGTGTGTGTGTGTGTGTGTGTGTGTGTGTGTATGTGAGAGAGTGTGTGTGTGACACACACATAGACAGAGTAGATAAGTACTTGTGTGCACGTCCTACTGAATATATGTGTTCATCACTACTTTGCAAAACCCAGAATAATGAGTACTGTACTGGGGTCAGCACCACTGTGTAGACCCACACACACACACACACACACACACACACACACACAACCCAGTGTGCGCCTAACAACTCAACGTCCTGATTAATGCAAAAAAGAAAACTAAAAAGTTTGTTTTAAACTTTATTAAAACAAAAGTTTACAACTTAAGGTTTGTGTGTCACACGCACACACAGGCAGGTTTGATTTGTGCGCCAACAACACAAACTAATTTAACAACCCCTCTGTCGGACAAGCTTTCAACAAGCGTTCGACAACAACAACCGCACAACACGGGGAGACCAACTATGATGAAGACCCCAGCAGGAACAGGAGCCCCACACTCGCACAAACAACACAAACACACAACAGTCGGTTGTCGTTGCTTCATTGTTGAACTTTGATCAGATGGTGTGTCTGTGTGTGTGTGTGTGTGTGTGTGTGTGTGTGTGTTTCTTCCTCTGATGTGATTTTTATTGGTGCACAGATATTTGGTCAGTGGAGCTCCTACAATTGTTACTGACTGTTATTTGTTGACACACTGTTGTGTTCTTATGCCAGTGAAGCTCATTTGTACAGACGCACACACACAGTGCACACACACACACACACACACAGCAGTGTTGTGTGTCCCTCTGTGAGCGACACTCACCTCCTTGTTCGTTGCGTGACGCTCAGAGCCGTGCTGTTGGATTAATTAACACAAAACTAGCCCTGAAACACACACACACACACACACACACACACACACACCCGGTGAGGGGCGGAGCAAAGGCCTACACTTCCCATAATGCAACTCGGCAGCGTTAGACTCTTGTTGGGATGTGTTGTGGGGGTTTCCTGGTGACCAACGGTGTGGAAAACCTCCGGATTTGACTGTTATCGCTGGAGCGAACGGACGGCGTTGTGTCGACGCTCACAGGCCCGTGTACACGCACAATGAGCTGCAGACGCACAACATCACAGGAACACGACAATAATCATGTAGAGTGGATACGCAAACACGGCACCTTCGCACAAACTTCACTGTCGATCTATCAATGAAAAAGATACACGCACCTTACGTAAAATGGTGAAAACACCGCTTTGAACCCACGCACACATGGGCAGACACACACACACACACACACACATGGGCAGACACACACACACACACACACACATGGGCAGACACGCACAGAGTAAAGAGGCGGAGACACACCTGAGAACCTGCATGCTATGTTTGAGGAGGGAGACCTGTTGTTACCTGCCTTCAGGCAGGCTTCACACACACACACACACACACACACACACACACACAGACACGCAAATACACACACGGTCTGTGGCTAAACAAACCAACTAACCCAGGTGTGTGTCACTGTGTGAGTGTGTGTGGGCAGGCCGACCGACCCTCCATCAGCATCCTGTCACACACAAGATGTTTATCCAATTTGTCAAGATAATCTTTCCTCAAACCGGCTGCCAAGGAGCTCACACACACACACACACACACACACACACACACACACACACACACACACACACACACAGACACACACGCACACACACACACACACAGACACACACCTGGGGGAGGGGGGGCTGAAATGGAGGCCCTCTCCCCTCCATCTTTGTGCGTGTCACAGTCGACTGCTGGAAATTTTCCACGAGGAAATGTTCAAACGTTTCCTCTCCAGGTTTTGGTCAGAACCGGGTTCTGGATTCGGTCAGAACCGGGTTCTGCTCCGGTGTCTGGCACCGTGACGTTTGCACACGCACAAGCTCAAACCGTCATGGCTGTCGGAGGCGGATGTTTTTCTGACCTTGGCGCTCGCGGCCGCGGGAAATGTCAGGTGGAACTTCTCCGTCACAGATTATTAATCTGCTGGAAGAAGCCGGGAACAATGTCTGATGTTTGCTCCTCGGGATTAAAACCTAATGTTGTCAGTTCTACCTAAATATAAATGACGCTGTTTAGCATAAATAAGCAGCGAGCGACACACACACACACACACACACACACACACAGAGTCGGGAATCCTGGAATGTTGCAAAGCGGATGATTTTCTAATGAATGGTTTTCATTGGCCACGGTGAGGATTAGCGTAAAGGGATTGGAGGGCGAATATTTACATGCTTTTAATGATTCCACAACTTTATATTTAGAGGTTCCTCTTATCTGCTCCAATCATCTCCCGGCTCGGGGGGAAACAAACCGCCGAGTCGAGTTGAGCGGGTGGCGGCGGCGTGTCGGCCTGTCGCCCTCGACACCATCTGTGCGGTTAATGTGTAACATATTAAAATGTCTCCGGGAGATGAAAGAGTCCGTCCCTCGTCGAAAGCTTTAACGCGCTCGCTGCTAAGTTTAGCTTCCGGAACGTCGGGCGTCGTGCGGAGCGTTCAAATCCCCGGGGAAAACGCAGAGATGTGCTGGATCGCAGCTACCAAATGATGCGTTCAGGGACAGGCGACGTTACAGGAACAGCTCTGTAATCGGCAGCGGCGTCCGTCGTGTTAGCCCGGACGGCGAACACGACGGGCCCTTGTTGTCGTCACCTCCCACCCTGAGCTAACCACCAATCAGAATCAAGCACCACCGGACGGTTTCCTTGTTTCGTCCCCTGGAAAAACACCCTGTAAATCAGTTTTAACATGCTGTTGTTGTGCAAAATAAGGCGTAAGTTGTGTGATGTCATGATAGTATTGTGTAACCTGTGAAAGTTCAGGCGTTTGCCTTGGCGACACGTCAAAAAAAACAACAAAAAAAAAACAACCTCAAAACTCGTACGACTGCTGCACGTCACTGACGAACAATGTCGTTGCGTCGTTGTCTCGTCCCCCCCGTTGCCGGGACGTGTTGCCCACCTGCGCTGCCTTTAAAGTGTGTTATCAGACGCCGGGGGAGGGGGGGGGGGCACGAAAAAAACCGAGAGGCCTTGAACGCTGCCGAGGTTTTTCTTATCTGGGCTCCGGGAGCGCTCCAATCAAAGACTCGGTGGCAGCGTGTGGCCGTAAGACTAGTCGCAGCCTGCTCTTTGTCTCTGGGTCCTGTCACACACACAGACACACACACACACACACCCACACAGACACACACACACACGGTAACCACTCTGAAGGGGAACACGCTCAAAAACAGACCCGTCATAGACAAACACAGCGTTCTTATCTTCATCTGCGCTCCGTTGTTTTGATGAACGTTCGGATGTTTTTCCTGCAGCACCCAGTGAGGTAAGTAGCCCACACACACTCACACACACACACACACACACACACACACACACACACACACACACACACACACACACACCTGCACACACACAGCGACATCGCAGAGAGGGACAGGTTAGGCCGGTTTTTTCCACCAGACTGGGACTGAACACTTGCACCATCACCGCCGCCCCAGTTCACACGGACCCGGCGTCCCCACGGCCCGGCCGTTGTGCGTCCGCTTATCGGCGAGCAAAAGTTGCTCAACGGGGCTCAAGGGTATGTTGGTATGTGAACGCCGCGTGAGCGAGCGGCGCTGTTGCCGAGAAATAGTCTGGCACGTCACCCGCCGCACAAAGCAAACAAGATAGGAGGTGTTAATTAGTGAGCGTTAGATTGTGCCGATAGATGGTTTACCCTCCTGTTTCCAGGCTTCATGCTAAGCTAAGCTAAGCTAGCAGAGATACGGAGCATGCTCTTTGCCACGTCACCAGCAAATGTGGTTGGAGCGGAGCGAGGGGCGGGTCTGACCGCTGAGAACGATACGTGGGGCAAACGTGCAACCTGTCAATCACAGTGTAGCCACGCCCCCCCAAACCTCCCCCACTTCCTGGTCTTTTCTCCTCTAAATGGATTATAATGTCCAACATGAACATGGTGTTGTGTTAAACTCAGTGTGAAAATGTTTACCGGCGTCATAAATCCATTTCCTCACTGACTTCTATACAAACAGACCAGAGGAGTCGCCCCCTGGTGGTCGCTCAGGAGAAGACGGGTTTAACGCGCGGACCAGGAAGCTGCGTCCATGTTTTTTTTATGGTCTGTGACTTCAGAGACCATAAGCTCGGTCACTCAACCGATCGATCGTATCCGGAGTCGACCGGACGGGATGAAAGATTAAAAGACGACATCACTCCACGAGCGCACGCACCTGCCGCCCGCGACGCCGAAGACGTGAAATCAGCCGCCCGGCGCGGCGAAGATCGGACCGCGGTGGGAAGTTGCCTCAGAAAAACTAAAAACCAAAAACACCCCCCACGCTCCTGTTAGTTAAGACGTTGTCTGTGTTTTTAACTTAATGAATGCTGCGTGTGTGTGTGTGTGTGTGTGTGTGTGTGTGTGTGTGTGTGCGCAGATGAGTTTAAAAAAAAAAAAAAACGTTTTCCGCGCGCCTCACTTCAGTTTTAGTTCTGTCCCCGAGTGCAGCGTAATGGAGCATGACAGCTCCCTGGTTCCCTGACGACCTTTGACCCCAATCACGGTGGTGTGGGACCCTACCCTACCTCACCCTGCTCACACACACACACACACACACACCTCAGCACATTGTTTCATCAGATTAGAGGAGATTGCCGGAAAACTCTGTCAGACGTGCAGCTAGTGAGCCGAGTCGGAGACGACTGGGAAGAGACGTCCTCACTTCCTGTCTGTCTCCGTCCATCTGTCTGACTGACTGACTGCCTGTCTCCGTCTTTTTGTCTCTGTCTGTCTGTGTGCAGCTGTGACTATTACCGTTTTAAATTGTGGGTCTTCTTCGTTGTTGTGTTGAGCGTTCAGTAGCGCAGGATGAAATATTTCCTGGACGACTTTTCCCGCTCGGAGCCGTCGGATCGGCCGGAACTGGACCGGAATCTGACGGGAGTCCGGTCCGATCTGGGCGCTCGAGTTCTCTCATCGTTAACATCGGCAAAAGCCACACACAGACGCACACACACACACACACACACACACACACTTGGATGTGTCTGTCCATCTCCCGTGGTCAGTGGCTGTCAGTGTGCGTGTGGTTGTGCAACGCTGCGAATACTTGTGACAGAATCCCAACCAAGCAGAAAAGAGGCCGCCACACTCGTATTTACACGCACAGACACACAAACCAGTGTGTGTGTGTGTGTGTGTGTGTGATGTAGATGTCCAGTGACAGCTCGCCGCTGGGGGTCATCTGGAAGCAGCTGCCTCAGGGACAGAGGGCACACACACACACACACACACACACACACACACACACACAGACACACACACGTCATCATCGTATAGTTTTGTGCGTTGTCATCAACATCTCTGCACTTGTTGCACCGTGAAACTTTACACTGATGATTTTTGATTATTGGATATTTTATCTGCAGCACACAAACTTTATTGCACATTGTTCATGTACAACACAACAACACAACAGTCAGAGGTGACGCACCCACCTGCTTCACCTCTGCTCCACTCATCCACTCTGATCTCTTGACACTTTCCTGCCCCCCCTCCACCCACACAACCCCCCGCATCACCATCCCCCCCGCCTCCCCCACCCACCTCCCTCCTGCAGCTGTATCCAAAAGAGAGGAGGAGGAGGAGGAGGAGGAGGTGAAAAGGGGGATGAGGTAAGTGGGGGGGTGGGGGGTGGGGACCACCAACCCCCGTGGAGAGCACTGCTCCATTCCCACACTGCAGGTGACTGCCCCCCCCCCTCACCCCTCCCTCACCCACCTCAGGGCCTCTCTCTCTCCTCTTAAAGGAACAGTTTACCCCAAAACAGAAATCTTCCCCCGTCCCGTTCACGTGCGAGTGACGGAGCGTCGCCGCCAACACAAGTCACAGGGTAGAAGAAATGAAGTTCATGTTAGTTGGAGCTTTTAAAATCAATATTGATCGATACACAACTGTCGAGGGTGGGGGTGGGGGTGGGGTGAGGGGGGGTAAGTTTTACAACCCCCCACCCCCAAAGCTTCCCCAGCTTCCACCTGTTTACAGCCTGAGGTCAGAGGGCAGGGGTTGTGGGGGCTCCCGGGGTCACGCAGTGTGTGTGTGTGTGTGTGTGTGTAAGAAGAAGAAGAAGTTTCCGTTACTGTAACTGTACTGTAACTATGTGTAACTGTATTGATCCTCTGACTGTTATTGATCAGGCGCTCGGGACCGATCGGGTGAGGACGCGCGTGCAGCGAGCAAGAGCAGATATCAGGTTACAGTATCACTGCTGGTGTATTTATTACTGTCCCTGTGTCCTTCACTGCACCACCCACACACACACACACACTCACTCACACACACACACACACACACACACACACACACACACACACACACACCCCCCTCTCTTATTTGGGCCAAAACATGAGATCACCTGGCAGTGAGACATGAGGGTTCAAGTTCCACAATAGCCCTGCATATCCTATCATACTGTGTGTGTCTGTGTGTGTGTGTGTGTGTGTGTGTGTGTGTCGTGTGTGTGTATTATCACACTTCATCTCTTGTTTGGGTTTCAGTAGGTTACACACGGCTGCTGAGAGGAGGCTGTATGATTACCATTCATAGTGCTACAATGAGCTCATCTGATTTCACACACACACACACGCGCGCGCGGGAATAGTATGTGAACATCGACGCATGTGCGCGCGCGCGCGGACACACACACACACACACACACACACACAGCGCCACACTTGCATGAAATGACTTACACAGCCGCGCGCAGACCACAAAGCCGCGTAATAGCGCGAACAAAGCGAGCTCGATTATGCTCGTGTTGTTGTTTATGCGCGAGGTTTTTCCATGACCTCAGCTCGCGCGGCGCTAACCACTGTTTTGGTGCACGAGCGCCGCGCTGAATGCAGGTTCTGTTGAGGAGCTGATCTCCGCAGCTCAGCGACTCCCGGGGAGTTTACACCACCCCTCACCCCCCAACACCCCCACCCCCAACACCGTCCCGTCACATCAGTCGTGCATCGGAAAAAAAAAAAAAAAAAGTTGAGAATGGCAGAGGAACACACTTTTACTTTTTTTTTTTTTTTTTTTTTGCATCGTCAAGATAATAAATTAAAAATATTTCTAAAATATTTCACTTTACCTGTCGTGAATATGTGAAGGTTTACCTGTAAGAATTATGAGAAGAAAAAAAAATAAATTTGTGATGCACCAGGATTTAAACTGACTGATATTCATGCGTCAAAACACTTAA
>JAFBJZ010000938.1:1650000-1652500 GCA_016785225.1 Psettodes erumei
GGGGTGAGAGGGAGGTGGGGGGGGGGGGAGGAGGAGTGGGGTGGATGGAGGGGGAGAGAGAAGAGGAGAGAGGGGAGAGGAAGAGAGAGAGAGAGAGAGAGAGAGAGAGTCTGTGCAGTGATCTGTCGAGGTCGCACGTCCGACCTCCGTCTGACTCACTGAGCGACGCTGCTCTAATATCTTGTACCAGTGAAGTACTTCCTCTGAAGTATCTCTCCCGTGAATACTACAGGATGCAGTACACGGTGTCATTAAAGAGTAAATGTACTTAGTTAAAACAGTAACGACTCGCTCTCTCAGAGCAGAACACATGTAGAACTGGAGGGACTGTCCGGTTCCGTCCGTGAGTTTGGACCCGACGCACCGGACCGGATCGACGGGAGGTGATGAGTTCAGGGCCACGGCCTCGCGTGGGAAAATCAAACGTGGGCCTGTCTCAGCGGTCTCGGTCGCACCGCAGTGGAGAAACGAGGCGTATTTGGCCTGTCGGACGATCCACGCACACACACACACACACACACACATGCACGGACACACAGACGCACACACACACACACACACGCACGGACACACAGACGCACACACACACAGACTTACACACAAACTAACACAGAAACAACAGATGTCGTGGCAGCGTTGACTCCTCTATAGAGGGAATATTTATTTACCACACAAGGCCTTTAAAGAGCTGGAGAGAGTGTGAGAGACGCACACACACACACACACACACACACACACACACACACACACACACACACACAGACACACACTGAGCTGTAAACAAACATGGTGCCCGCTCCGTCTCGTAGCAGGTCAACTGTAGCCTAATGTCTCATGCATACAGCTGACTGTGTGTGTGTGTGTGTGAGTGTGTGTGTGCATGTGTGTGTACGAGTGTGTGTTGGTCACTGCCAGTGCCAGTGCTCCATTCACTTACACCAGGCAGCCTCCAACACTCAATCACCCGTTTATCTCGGCATGTCTCACCCCAGACACACACACATGCACGCACACACACACACACACACACACCAGGCAGATGGCTGTGCCACCCCTGCCAAAGCAGTGTGACACACACACACACACACACGACCAGAGGGGAGGGGACCGTCTGTTTCAGCTGCCTCTCCTTGTCACACAGAGTTGGCATCGGCCGTGCCCACCATCAATCCATCACCCCCCCTCCCCCAGTGGGGACCCCCTTTTCATGCCCACCTGTTACAGTTATATAAGAGGGAATGTAACAGGATGTAACACACACACACACACACACACACACACACACACCCCGGAAGGGCCGAAAAATCCCGGTTTAGGCCTTTGGTGTCGGACGGAGAATCGCTCTGATCCTGCAGGAAGTTTTTTTTTAAATCAAGAATGAGCAGAAGGAAATGACCTTGTGTCACTTTTGTGTGTGTGTGTGTGTGTGTGTGTATGTGTGTGTGTGTCAACCGAACGACCGTATTCCCTGAAGGAGACACCGCTTCCTAATCTGGCACGGAGCGCTGGCACCGGACGGGACGTTTCCAGTATGGATGCATGTAATATCCAGAGAGCCCGGGCTCGGCCATCCCTATTCCCACACCGGCTAATTTGATGGTGGAGTTGGATGCGGCGGGCGAACACATAAAACGTGATGGTGGTGGTAATGGTGGGTGGTGGTGGTGGTGGTGGTGGGGGGGCTGGAAAAGGGGGGAGCGGGAAACGGAGGTGAGGAAGGATGGAGACGGAGGAAAGAGAAGAAGTCAGGAACTGTAACAGGAAGGATGATTCCCTCCCCAGGAACTTCCTTTAAAACACCTTTACGGGGCTGTTCCTCAGGTGGAGACACGCCCCCACCCCTCACCCCCACCCCCACCCCAGTACTTCCAGTCTCCATCTCCAGTAAACAGGAAGTGACGCACGGTCAGGTGACCACGTCCTCGACAACCGGATCCGTCGTCCAAACGGGGGAGGACGGAGGTCTGCGTCGGACAGAGGGAGGATGAGGACGGGTGGAGGAACAGAGGAAGGGTGGATGGTGTAGGAGGCCTCTCGCAGCTGTCGCACACACGCGCACAGACACACACAGACGCACACAGACGCACACAGGGGGCAGTTGGGCCTTACAGCCAACGCATCAATCAGCCTCCTAACAAAGAGGGCGACAGCTAATCTTAACGGACGATGCGGATCGCAGACACACAACGTCACTCACACCTCTGCACGCACACACACACACACACACACACACACACACACACAACTTAATCTCCTCCGTAATTCCTCAATGTCTCAGGTAAAGGTGCGAGCCAGCAGAACCCAGATTAGATTTAGGCTGCAGCTCTGACAACTTGGCAGAAAAATAAAATAAAGTAAAAAAAAAAAAAACCCAGAGTCAACCGTTTGCATCAGATTTGTGGGTAAATCCGACGAGATTACACAGCGCGGGGAATGTAATGTCACGTTTTCTGCGTGCGACACAAAATGCCCGACTGCGCGGACGCGATGTGAGTCGATG
>JAFBJZ010000938.1:1657500-1685000 GCA_016785225.1 Psettodes erumei
GACACACACACACGCACACACACACACACACACACACTTAAGTTCAGACTGATTCACCTGGGTGGGCCTGTCTGTCTGGCAGCAGCGTGAGGATTAGACCAGAGATTAGGCTGACAAAACACACACAACAACAGGAGGAAATCGGGGTTGTGTGTCTGTCTGTGTGTACATGTGTGTGTGTGTGTGTGTGTGTGTGTGAGAAGGAGATGGGGAACATGGGTGTATGCGCTCGCACACATACATGTGTGTCGCTCTCTTCCTCTCCTCTAAGTCGTCCGGCCATTCAAGTCAGATCTTTTATTAATCCTCTCAGTTAACAGCACATTCCGTTCAAATCTGCCCTTTAAAACTTCACGCGAACGCCGCGTTCCGATCGGGTCGACTCATCCGAGGACGGGAAGCGATAATTGTTTTTGTTTTTTTTTTCTCAGAGAGGCTCAGACTCACCCGATACTCTCCCCTCTGCCCTCAGACGAATTTTAGACTTCAGGCTCCCGGGGTTCAGCCAAACCTGCGGGACTTTCCTTCCACTTCAGGTGATCGCCGTCTGAGGCAAAACAGGAAGCGGCAGCTGGCTCACAGACGGCAAGAAAAAAAAAAACAAAACAGAAAAGGTAAAGGTGTGGAGGTGCAGCGTCGTCAGGGGTCAGAGGTCACCTTCTAAATGTGCTAAAGTATTTTAGCGTTTGTTAGTAATTTAACATCACAATACGCTCACGGGGAAGGGGTTTGGGTGATGGCCTGATGCTGTAAGTTACCCAGCATGCACCGGGGGTCACACACATCAACACAGGTAAATCAGCGACGCGTGTGTGTGTGTGTGTGTGCGTGCATTGAAAGTTACTATAATCTCACATGTCAGCGGCACTTTCTTCTTCCAGTGAAGGAGTGAGACGAGCCCGATAAACGCGTACGCTG
Organism: Psettodes erumei; assembly: GCA_016785225.1. Classification (NCBI taxonomy): domain Eukaryota; kingdom Metazoa; phylum Chordata; class Actinopteri; order Pleuronectiformes; family Psettodidae; genus Psettodes; species Psettodes erumei. The sequence goes on from JAFBJZ010000938.1 coordinate 1,658,419, forward strand.
ACGACATACATCACGCGTTTCGACAGGTGAGTGAGCGGCGCGTTGACAGGTAAAGGAGCGGGTTCGAGAGCGCGACCTCCAAAATGATCATCAGGTGAGCTGAGCCGATCTGATCTGATCCGACACGGGCACCTGATCGGGACCCGGATCCACGACGGTGTGAACCCGTCACTGGGCTGTCGACGTGCTGCGACGGACCAGGCTCATTCCTGACTGTCTGCTCTGTGTGTGTGTGTGTGTGTGTGTGTGTGTGTGTGTGTGTGTGTGTGTGTGTGTGTGTGTGTGTGTGTGGGTGGGGGGGGGGGGAGGGTTGGGTTGGGAGTAGTCCGTCACATTTACCTCGGACATTAAGTTGTTGAGTTGAGTAGAGTTTGGCAGGTAAACACATTCCAGGCTTTTGCTTTGTCTTGTTTTGTGTGTGTGTGTGTGTGTGTGTGTGTGTGTGTGTGTGTGTGCGTTTGTTGGAGAGCAAAAGTGAGCGAGTAAATGCTGGGACTTGACTTCTTCCAGTTTGGTCATTTCCTCATTTGTACATTTGCTTGTTGTGTATTTTTTTGTGTTGCTGAACCTTCGACATGAGACAAATTCTTCAATCGTCACTTTTATCAAGTAAATAAAATCCAGTGGAATAAAATCCACCGAACGATCAGAAACGTGAAACGCTTGTGTATCAACAGTTTTCCACTATATGAGGGTTAATTTGCATATTGAGGCAGTTACAGTAAAAACATAAATATACAGTATTTGTCCGTTGGGCGTGAAGAGAAGATGAAACCTCTGATAATCTGTCCCAATCTCAGGTTGTATCGATGTCTCTGGTTTAAACATGTGATCGCATCTCAGCCTGGTATTGATTGGTAGAGATTCTGATCTGATTCGGACTGCTCCACCTGTGCTCCACCTTTTTTCCCTTTGTCTGTACCAAGTGACTTTTTTTTTTGTTGTTTTATTTTCCAGGGTGGGGCGGAGGTTTTCCCTGGAAGGTATTGATCCGGAGCGCCGGTTCCGGACTCATCGCACACTGTTTCCCAATTATGAAAGTAAACTTATATAAAAGAGCTTTGTTTTTGTTTTTTTCTTATTGATTGGCATCGAATGTTTTCATCAGCTTTACAAAGCGGCGGGCTCGTCCTCCGTTCTCTGAGGCGTTTTTTTTTTTTTTTTTTTGAAAGACTGGATCACAGATTAAGCTTTTAATGTAGTGGCTGCTGTTCACGGCTGAAGTTAAAGCCCGGGAACAATGCCGAAAAAGTTCAAAACTGTTTGATTCATCTTCTTTTTTTTTTTTTTTTTTCCGCCGCAGGGTAAAAAGGTCAAGGAACACATTTCCTTTCACGGCTGCTTTTCTGTCTCCTCTCTACGCCCCAGTCTACCCACTAATACCCAACATTTTAATAACCGAGCGGCAGAAAGAAGATGCTTCAGCTTTTTTTTTTTTTTTTTAAATTTCATCAGAGAGGAGGACCTTGGCTTTTCTTGACACTTTACAGTGGTTACTTTTTGACATTGTCTCTCAAGAGTTTTGTCCCTTAAAAAAAAAAAAAAAAAAAAAAGAAACTCTCCACGTTTTTTATGATTTTGCACTAAAATGGGCCCTTTAACTTATTATAAATCCTCTCCTTTCCTTCAGTTTCCTTCCCTCGCCGTCTCCTGGGGTGGTCGCGCTGATCTCTTAACTCTGACACACCAGTCAAAACACTGTGTGTGTGTGTGTGTGTGTGTAGAAGTGAGGGTATGATTCACAACTCATAACAGTTAAACAAGGTTTTAACGTGCCACTATTTAGGGTTTCAACCAGCATTAAGAGGAGAGAAGGTGTTTCTGGGGACAGAACCACCTTTGTGGGAACAAAAAAAAAGAAGAAGAAGAAGAAGAAGGAGGAGGAGGAGGAGGAGGAGGAGGAGAGTGGCAGTCGAAATTAAATCCTCGATGGGTAAATGTCAACATGATTAGCCCGAACATCTCCAGACTTGAGCTTTGAGCTTTACGTGACATGGAAGTTTGTCGTTCGCTTCAGGTGCACGATCGTAACACATCTGCTGCGCGTTTGAAGTGACGAACGCAGCTTTTGATGTGTTACACACATAACACAAGTGTTAACACATTTTTAATATCCAGCAGTTATTCTGGAGTCCACACAGCAGCTACTGCAGCTTTGATAACTGCTCCGTCGTTTGATTTTCTGCTTTTCTCTGTTTTACATGTTTTCATCTGCGTCTGTTTAGTTGTTTTTTTTTATTATCCATCAATCTTTTTGGTCCGTTTCGATGGGGGCAAATCCAGGAAGCTTTTTGTTTTTTTTCTCACTCTCCTTATCACTGGCGTTGCTTCAACAGTTTTTTTCAGTTTTCTCAGGAAATGATGTCCGGATCTGGACGTAGAGAAAAAAGTGTGGGAGTTGCGCGCTCATTACTGCTGCTGCAGTTGTTAGATGCAAATTTTGGCTTTTGGTTTGTCGGACCAAGAAAATAAGACATTTGAATACGTCAGGGACTTACACTATTACCCGACGTTTTGTGAAGTCGGCAGTTTAATGACGGGGTGAGAAAACACCGGTGCGGTCGCAGCGGCGGCTCCTCGTAGGGGATTGTAACGCCTTTTGTTTTCGGGAAATGTTTCCACGCACCCTCGGGCCTTGAAACCGACTCAAGCGCTTCGATGACTGTGCAAACTGAAACTTTCAATTCGAAAAAAATACATCAAAGCAAACTATTATATCAGCGGTATGTATAGGAAATGGGATTTGAGGTTTTAATCTCCGCCTTGGCTCGCACCCAGCGCACCTGGCCGGGCTCAAACAAACACACAAACAGGATCCTTAAAGATTTACAGATACAAATTGGCAACAGGGATCACTAAACAGTTGCGCAAAGCAGGGCTCAGTCACTTCCTTCAAACACAAACCTCTCTGCGGTTACCGCTTTCTCTGCGCGTAAGAAAAGAGAAGGGAGGATCGCAGTCGGACGCAGAAAGAGAGAGTCGAGGGAGGAACTGGGAGATTTGAATGCGCACAAAGGAATGCTGAAAATGAAAGATCGCGAAAGACAAAGGGGGAGAGCTCTGGGTGGGGGTGGGGGGGTGAGGGGGGGAGGAAGGGGGGGAGGAAGAGAGGGTTTTTTTGTTGACACGGTGTCAGCCGCGGCTATCAGGGCTAGAAAAACACATCAGAGATTTGTTTGTTCTGTGAGAGTAAACTAGCCGGAGCAACGCCCTGACCCTGCATCGCTTTCTCACACACACACACACACACATGCATGCTCGTGCACGCACACACAAACACACACACACACACACACACACACACACACAGGGGAAAACAAAGTGCGAGGGGCAGGTTGGCTCTTGCAGCGGGGAAACAGTTTGCAGAGCAGACGGAGAGTGCGAGAGGCATTAGGGCAGGTTGATCTAAGGCGTGGCTCACATTCACTCACCTGGTCGGGGAGGGCGGGGGCAGGTGGGGGCGGGGGGCAGCCTCTTTTAAAGGAGCATTACAACAGCAGTGATTCTGCTTTGCTTTGTTCTAAATACTCTGTGTACAGCAGGTGTGTGTGTGTGTGTGTTTTTTGACTCCAGACGCAAACAGCGTTTTCTAAAAACAGGCGCGAGCACGGGACGAACAGGTGATACTGTACGACTTTAAAATAATAATGATAATGATAATAATGATAATAATATAAATAATAATGAAAGAAATGTATAGATTTTACTTGTTCAAACGGAGAGGGGTCAATGGTAGTAAATATGTGGGAGTGTTTTGAATGACTTGACTTAAAAGTGTGTGTGTGTGTGTGTGTGTGTGTGTGTGTGTCGTGGGGCTGATGGGCAGCTAAACCTACTCACATGACGAGGAGGTGATAGTTTGTGCGTCTGTAATTAGATTAGCTGCATCAACACGCATCATGAGTGACTGGCTAACATCCGCTAACCCGCTAATAAGCTTTAGTCCTGTCATTAATGCTGTTTGAGAGGCATTAAAACACTCTGATCTGTTTGTCTGTGTGTGTGTGTGTGTGTGTGTGTGTGCGACCTGTCATTGGCTGACGACAGTGTGTGTGTGTGTGTGTCAGCTGAGCAAACGTAAACATTAAACCCTCATTAAAATACTGTTAATCCCTCCAACATGACACACAACCTGCCTTCAGACGCACACACACACACACACACACACACACACACAGGGACATCGGGGCTGTTATTAGGGAGGAGCCGTGTCACTCAGGTGAGTTTGTCATCGTAACAAACGCCGCGCCACGTCGCTGGTGGAGAAACCACAGACGTGTTTCCTGTCATGATGAAACACTTTGAAATCCTTATTTCTGGTCCTGAGAATGATTTTATTTCAGTTTTGTGGGATAATAACGTTAGCGTCTTTCAGTGACCTGTCATTTCCTGTTTCACCTCGTACTTACTTCCTCACGTGTCTTTGCTGTGCTTTACTTCCTGTTTTTGTGTGTGCGTTTTTTTTTCTCTCCCCCTCCTTCTCCCCTCCCCCGTCCCATTTTACCTGCCCGTCTTCCTGCTGAATCACCTGTGACTTTTTATAGCTCATTTCCTGTTTTACTTTGTAGTTACTACCTCGTGTGTCTTTGCTGTGTTTTACTTCCTGTCTTTGTTGTGTGTGTGTGTGTGTGTGGGGGGGGGGGTTCCCTCCTTTTCTGGAGGCCCCGCCCCTAGGTGTGTCTCTACTTCCTGGTTGTCGGTGCCCACCCTGTGTATTTAAGCCTCTCCGGTGTTTCCTCGTGTTCCTGAGTGACTTCCTCGACCCGTCTTCCTGCTGAAACACCTGTGAGCCTCTTGTGTTTTGCTGAAAACCTTCCCTAGAAACGCAGCATGCGGTCGTAGCGCAGCATTAGCGTGTTTCAGTGAAGTGAAGGAAACCGAGAAAAGAAAATGTTTGAAACTAACTCAACACTCATCGCCACATCGCTAAAACTTTTCAACACTATTTCACGCACACGTCGAGCTCTGGTTGTGTGTCTGTATTTACAGTTAGCACTGGACCCCCCCCCCCCTCCCTAAATGTTTTAAGTGGACACTAAAGGAAGACTTGCTAACTCACAGAGGATGATTTGACAATCCACTTGGACGCCATTGTATCTCCATTAACTCTCATTAACCCGACATTAATGAGACTGCAAACGTTTGTTGCACCGCAGTCGTCTGAGGACCCAGAGTAATAAAGTATTTTCTAAAATTTTTTATTATTATTATTTTTTTTATATCCCACAGCTCTTGTCCTTGAACGGGGGCGCTGCAGGAAAGTGGCACTTTGTTGGAAAACGTCAGCGCTCCGTGTTTTGAAGAATATCCGAAGCCGAAGCGGTGGGGGTGCGTCCGTCTGGGAAACAAAACTCTCCGCTCCGCGTGGGTCGCAACCTTGGAGAGGTAAGACATTCACTTATTTAACTCTTTGTGTTGTGTTATTTTCCTGCGGAATTAATAGATTTGACCAATTTAATAACGCTCAGGTTTCCGGATGTTTGGAAACGCTGTGCGCGTCGCGTAGAACAGTACGAAGAAAATGCAGTAAAATGGAAAACAATGAAGTTTAGTCGACTTCTCTCCACTTCGAACAATAATGAGCGACGTGGAGGACGAGAGAGCGGCTGACTCCACCGGTGGTTTTTATTCTGCGACTGACATCGGCTCTTCTGTAAATGGCTGTCGTGCGTTGCCTTTATGAGGACGACCACCTTTTTTTTTTTGCTTTTATCTAAACTGCAAACTGCAACTTTATCGCTGCCCCTTTTATTAAATTCATAACGATGCTGTACGACCATGAATCGGTTTCCTTTCCCCCAAGACACAAATGTTACGGTACGTCTTCCAGACAAGAACCGCACTGACACTCATAAAGCTGAAATTTGTGACAGTCTGTCCTTTGTTATAGTGTGTGTCGCCCGGCAGCTGCCGCTTTCCACCAATACAGGATCAATAACTGTGTGAAAAATCTGCGTGAATGCGATGAGGCAAAATTTTAACGGCGGTGGAAATACACGTCCACAAATGGCCAAATAACACTTTGCTCCACGCGTAGGTTAAAGTGAGCGTTTGGAAATGAAAGCTGAGAGAGTGTGTGTCTGCGCGTGTGTGTGTGTGTGTGTGTGTGCGACTGAGATGCGAGGAGCGTGTTTTGACATTCGCCGAGTGCCGTCTCTCTTTACCTTGGAAATAAACAGATGGAAAGTGAAAGGGAACAAATGAGAGGAGAGCGGGGCAGGGCCCGGCTTTCTGCCGCGCGGGGAGGCGGATATTTACCGCCGCTGTTTTTCAGAGAGACATTTGCTCTCAGCAGCCATTTGGCTCCTGCCAGGCAGCGGTGACAGAGAAATACATTAGGGCCTGATCTGGTTTGTTTTGGTTGTTTTGGAGATGCTGCCTGCAATTATGAGAGACAGGGGGCTGGCGATCGAGCGGTATGAATTTTTTTTTTTTTTGGTAGATGAATTAGAGCTTATTGAAAAATATTTTTTTTTAAATTAAAAAATACAACAAATAATAGAAAACCAAAATAGAAAAGAAGGCGGTGCCTGAAATTTATCAGTTAAATAAATTTAAATGATTCTGTTGAGTGTTTTTTTTAATGCCGGTTGCACAGACATGTTGGCGTTACCTGACGTTTTCAGTCTCAAACAGTTTCCAGTTGTTGTTGTTGTTGTTGTTGTTGTTGTTGTTGTACTGTCAGGAGGAAGCGTCCCCTTTGTATGTCCTCTCCCTGTCACTTTCTCTACAGTCAGTTAATTTTCATCTTATTATTTTGGAATATAAGCTATAAGTTTCTTTTCTTAACCAAAGATCTCAACCCGATAAACTCTTTAAAATATAAAAGTACTTATTCTCACCAGTTAATCTGCATTAAAACAGTTTCTCCTCACTTGGATGAGTGACGACAACCTGAGACCAAACTCATAGAATTTTATTTCAAAGTCTCGTAGCGGTCACAAACTTTCCAAAGACGCTCGGTACGTTGGGTTTCTCAATCTTGCGAAAATCCATCTGATGGAACATGAGAACATATGAATACTTTCACGCGGGAAGATGGCGGATGACGACACAAGACCGGAGTCGGGCAACGTGGAATGAAATGGTTTTAACAAGCCGAGAGCGAGCGAAGAGGTGGAGGAGAAGAAAAGCGAATGTTCGACATCCCGGAGTGAAAAGTCATTTCCCAGGAAAGCTGACGGTGGTGCGGTTCTGTAATTCTGTCTCTGTGGAGGGCAGCTGGACGGTTATGGTCAGTAAGAGGTGTTTCAGGAGTTATCCTCGTGTGTGTGTGTGTGCATGTGTGTGTGTGTGTGCATGTATGTCTGTGTGTGTCTGTGTGCGTGTCTGAGCGAGAGAAGTTCATGTGTGTCCATTTCAAAGGCTCCTCTCAAACAGACCTCTCCTTTAATTCTGCCACCCAGCAGGACATGTAGTCACATGCACACACACACACACACACACACACACACACACACACACACACAGACACACAACCCCTCTCCCTGAAGTGTGTGTGTCTCTGTCTTAACAGTGGGCTCTCTTCAGGGTGGGCACAGCCCCGGGGGGGGTTGGGTCCTGAAACTGACACGTTGGGATTCGGCCTCTGATCAGCGGCGTCGGCGCGCTTCATAATCTGGGTCGGGACCCCGATTCGGGTCACAAGCCGATTTGCGCGAGGTCCCGCGGTTCTTTGGGAAAGCGCGGGCGGCGGCGGGAGACGACAAAGACGGTGCAGATACTGTACGTGTTCGAATGAACGGCGCCCGCCGACGTGTGACAGGCTGACAAAATTCACCTGATCTGAATCATGGGCTGTGATTGATTGATCGGAACACTGATCAATAAGGTGTAACAGCTTCAACAGGATACAGTTTCAGTTTAACATGATGTGAGGAAGTCGGAAGATTTTTTGTTCCACTCATGTCGAAACACATTCGAAACACCCACCCACCCCCCCCCCCCTGGTCACATGACGAGCTCTGACGGTAATCCCTCAGCAAAAGGCCGACCAGGAAGGTGAAGCCAACGTTTCTCTGAAACACAAAAGACCTTGCTGACTTCCTCTGTTTACTCCCTGCCCTGGCACACACACACACACACACACACACACACACACACACACACTTGTAGACACAGGCTAACGCACACACACACACGGAGCAGCTGTTTAAACTGTCCCTCTGCTGACAGGCGATCTGACTTCACCTCAGAAACAAGTAAACAAATAACCCTTGTGAATAATACAGCGTGTTGGTCAACAGGTGTGTGTGTGTGTGTGTGTGTGTGTGTGTGTGTGTGTAAAACAAACAATGCTGGACTGGACCTGAAATAACAGTCATCATTTTTAATACAGAGATGACACGGCGGTCGTATCTGTCGACGCGCCCGGCCGCTCCACGCTGTGACTTATTCCATGGAAACGCCGGGCATTGTGGGTACTCGACTTCTGCAGGCGGATGAAGGCGTAGTTGAGGTGAGACACCGCCACCAATCGCAGCGACACACGTGCAACGTAGTGACACGCAGCCGCTCCTAGTCAGAGGAAATGCAGCGCCCAGCCCGCTGAACACCGTGGCGATGGCGGCTTCATGAGGCGGCCATCTTGATTGTTGACAGAAGTGTCCCGAAGTGTTTTTTGAGGACGTAGGAAATGTGTATGGACAGGTGTGTGTGACAGGTGTGTGTGTGTGTGTGTGTGTGTGTGTGTGTGTGTGTGTGTGTGTGTGTGTGTGTGTGTTTTGTGAAGCTCATCAGAACAGGTGGAGGGAAACTTAAACTAATGAACACAAGTCAGAAGTGAAGGAGCCATTGTGGTGTAAAAGCATTTGTGTGTGTGTGTGTGTGTGTGTGTGTGTGTGTGTGTGTGTGTGCTTGCGCTCTATCTGTCTGGTTTTATCTTTCCACCCCCCCGCCCCTCCCTCGCTCTCTCTCTCAGGATTAAACATGTTTATCAATTATCACTCCATCTTGCCTCGAGCTCTCAGCACGACACACAGCTAATTGAATCATTAAACAATCGCTACTCCTCAGGGGAGTGTGTGTGTGTGTGTGTGTGTGTGTGTGTGTGTGTGTGTGTGAAGGGGGGTCGCAAACATGATGATGCCCTCGGGTGCCTGCAATGCACTTGTCAGATATGTTTATTAATTTATGACAAACACACACACACAGCTGGGGAGCTCTCCTGTTCTCACACTGCTAACTTCTGGCAATTGGTCGTACTGGTGTTTGGTGTGTGTGTGTGTGTGTGTGTGTGTGTGTAATCCAGGTATGACTCATGTTGCGGGGACCTGTGTGTGTGTGTGTGTGTGTTTGTATATCCTGTTACACACAGTGTGTATAGGACCTTTAGAAAGACATAAGTTTATTAAACAGATTAAAATTAAATGTCAGGTCCAAAAGGAAACAACAACAACCAGGATTATTTTTTTTCTATTCCTCACTCTGCTTCTAGTGAATTTAACTTTATTTATAAATGAAGCTGTGGACGAGTGTTTTCTGGTAACGCTCATATCTGACAATTGAGAGTCTGAATGCATCTTTCATATCTAATATGCGTGAAGTTTAGTTCCATCGTTGCAGTTTGCACAGGGCCGGCCGGGTCACATGGGCCGTAGCGTGGGATTTAGCCCGTTAGCCGCTGGTCCAGGTTAATGCTATCATTGATTACAGCCAATCTGCGGCACTGAGCTGAAGTGGGGACCCGTGACATGATTGCTGTCATGGCTGATTGTGAGCGCGTCAACCCGTCATTATCCGAGCGTCGTCCGGCCGCGCACAATCAGGACGGCTCGACCCGCTCGTTTCCTCCCCAGCGCCCAATCCCAGCTCCTGCTGAACGATCATCTTTCAGATTAGCCGGGTGAAATGACCGCCCTCTTGAATTTTACACATGCCCACCTTATATTAGGATTTTTTATATTTGGATTTTTTTTTTAAAAAATCATTATTATTAGTTTAGCTCCTGTCTGTCAGATGCTGAGGTTTCCGTGTGGTTCTGTTTGGTTTGAGCAGGGATGGTGTGACGAACATTAAAAATTCACCCGACCTGCAAAAAGTGTCAAAACGAACATCTAACATTTGGACATGAAATGTGTCCTGTGCATGTAAATGTCATGCATCCTGTGTAATACAGATTACATTTGCAGACAGAAAGTGTTTTTCAACTGGAAAAATCCAGATTATTATTTTTTAAATTTTTCCTGCAGATCATGAAGAAGATGATCAGCATTTGATTTAGATACTAAATCGGTTCAAATGGAGTTCATGATGCTGATTTTGGCTTTTTTTCACTCCACTTTTTAAATCTCTCTAGGTGGAGTGCTTAGATTGGCACTTTTGGTCATTATCATTAAAATCAGATCAATCTTTAAAATGTCTAATAATTCTAATTCACCAGATCTTCATCCTGGATGTAATTACCCCCTTGGATCCTTTCCCCTGTGACAGGGAGATGATATTAAATTACACATGAAAAACACAGCGATTAGCTTGAAGAGGGGTCAGTGAAAAAGGAGATTTCCGCTCTTATTGCGTGAACACAGAAGTTTGCATCTGTATTGAGGGAGAGAGAGAGAGAGAGAGAGAAATCCAGCTGATGCACAGAGTGACATGAAAATTACATGACAGAGATTCAGGGAGAGAAAGAAGCACCTTCCCTTTCCTTCTCCCAACCCCCAACCCCATCTTGTGACCGATTCGTCACCGCGACAACCATCACCCCCACCTTATTCTGGGATGTCCTGTAGTTATGTTCTTCAATTATGTCTCCCTCTTTAATGTTGCGGCTGCACTTCCATATTTAGTCAACCGCTGCAATTTTAGCTGCCGTGCCGAAATGCAACCGTCTCAGCCGGGGAATCAAAGGGACGGGCAGAGCTTCCTCGGGCGCACACAGACACAGATTTACATTTATTTCCACATTCTTTCGGGCTACATCTGCAATTTGAGCCACACAACAGGGAGATTTTCAGCGTGCCAAGCAACTTTCAAGGAAAAATGTGAGGTGTGGCAATTTATCCCCCCACCACCACCACCCCGCCCGCGCGACAGATATTTTATTTGCCGTCTGCACCGTAACCCCGGAAAATATGCACGTTTATTAAAAATGGACTGAGGGAAGGAACGCGAGACTGAAATCTGCCGCAGCCATTATGCGCAGGGTGTAAAGAGCAGGTTGAAAAGGACACACAAAGACGGCCCTATTGTTGTGTCCTTTATCCCGAGCTTTCGAGTAACGTCACGCCTCCTGCGAGGCGATGCGTGCACACAGACACACACACACACGTGCGCGCACGCATACACACATATAGAAGGGAATTTTACATGTGTGAGTAAACAAGCAGAGTCAGAGGAGGCCGATGAAATAAAGATGTCTCACTGTTGGTGACTGATACTGACTCAGAATATTTACTGTCATCGAGGGCGTTTAAGGCCCTTTAGTTTTAGAAATGTCGAGGCTGAAATGAAGAACAATCTCGGTGCCAGGAACATGTCAGATGTTAAGACTTTATTAATCCAAAAGGGAAATTACAGTGACAGCATTTACACGCACAGTTTAGTCAAGCTTTGACTTTAGCTCATCTGTGTGATTTAACTGGACTAATGTTCCTGTCCCTGGATACACGGGGGTCAATAAATCAATTTATTGACAGGAGTATGGCCGGTTGACCTTCTACGTCACAGACCAAACAACCGACAAACACGTTAGCTAGCGGCACACTGTTAGCACGTCGAGCCGTAAAAACATGGACGACTTAGCAACTTCGTACATTTTGTACTCTTTGTATGCTAATGAGATTCATGCTATGCGTTATAAACCGAAAGCAGACGAAAATCACTGTCACCGCTGTTAGCCTGCTGTTAAATTGTTGTTAGCATTTTCTTAGCCTGTTGTTAGCCTGCTGTCAGTCTGCTGTTAGCCTGTTGTTAGCCTGCTGTTAGCCTGCAGTTAGCCTGCTGTCAGTCTGCTGTTAGCCTGTTGTTAGCCTGCTGTTAGCCTGCAGTTAGCCTGCTGTCAGTCTGCTGTTAGCCTGTTGTTAGCCTGCAGTTAGCCTACTGTCAGTCTGTTGTTAGCCTGTTGTTAGCCTGCTGTCAGTCTGCTGTTAGCCTGTTGTTAGCCTGTTCTTAGCATTTGTTAGCCTGCTGTCTATCACCATACTTGCTATCATATAATATATCAGTCCATAATTTTTTAATTTTTTATTCTTTACAATTGTTGTACAATTGACTTCTTGTTTCTCCTGTCAGCAATGCTGGCAATATCTGTAAATTATGCTCACTATGTCTTTCTTCTTTTGTTTCTTTTCACCTTTCCTCTGCTGCTGCAACGTGTAAATTTCCCCGTTGTGGGATTAATAAAGTTAATCTAATCTAATCTAATCTAATCTGCTGTTAGCCTGTTGTTAGCCTGTTGTTAGAATTTTTTAGCCTGTTATTAGCCTGTTGTTAGCTTCTTAATGAAATGAAGAATCCCATCCATGTACACGTATAAAAACGTGACGTATCTAGACTTTTCCACCGTGACACTGCACTCACAGAGTGAAACATTTCAGTGGGAAAAGTCGTGCCGACCCTCAAGAAAAATGGAAAAATTGTGTTCATGTGATTATTGTGACTACAAACGTGTTTGTCTCTGCATTATTAGATGTGATCGTTGATCAGGCACAGATTGATTGACGGCGTCACCGCCCACAGATGTGCGACTGTTGTGTACCTGCGTGTGAGTGAAACATCATGCCTCGTCAGGAACGGGGGAACATTTAATAAAACAAAACGCAAAGCAAATACGGCGCAGGTGCTTTTTTCCTCGCTCCCTCCTCCTCGCACACAATCACACACTTAAACACACACGGGGAGGAATCTCTCTCAGCTGGAGGTGGCCGCGGGCCAAGAGAGGTGTGTTAAGAGATGTGTTGCACGCAGGAGGCCGTCCTCCCAGGTGTGACGGCCCGACCTTTTAATCACGCACACGCTCGCACGCCGACACTAAATGCTAGAGATGAAAGAGGGAGAGTACACACTGCACGGGCCCGGCGCCAGAAAACTCACTTATCGGGAGCCAGCGAACATGTGTACGTCTCTTCCCGGTGATTTACTGTTGGACGTGTCATGCTCTCAGAAACTGGCCTGAGATCAGTCGCGTCATCGTGTTCGAGGGTAATAAGTGCGGCGCACAAACCGGAGGGCGACCGTGGGCGAGCTCTGATTGGTTTCTAATTTGCCCGCACTTCATCAGGACAAGTTGAGGTTGTGGAAACACTGTAATGTGATGAAAGATGGAACATCTTGGCTCCTTTAGCTCCTCCACTCTTTTCCCTTTTGTCAGTAATAAACACTGAGATGATGTGACGTGATGTAGGACTGAGCGGATAAATCTCACTTATCAACAGATGAAGAGGGTTTTAACTGAGACTTTGGTATCACAGGACTGTGAACATTTGTCTCATACTTTTGCAGATTACCGCTGAAATTTGTTGTTAAATCCGTTCAGATGTAGTGTGATTCTTGCTCTGGCCTTTAGAGAGTGTAAATAAAAGCTGTGACCTCTTATTTCCACTCGCTCAATTACAGGGATTATAGTGTGATCTCAACATCACACATTTTACCAGAAAAGTGATTTAATTCTTCTTTTGTGGACAGTTTGGGCTCCTCAGGAATATAATCTGTGGCACAGATGGTTAAAATAAGAGTAAATATTTTGCTTTTTTGAATAAATATGGAGAGGGGCAGAGAATCAAACCAGCCAGGCTCATGGGACAACCCCGATCACCTGCTTTCTGATCAACCTTTATTTCTGTTTGTTGTTCAAACTTCAGATGTGACACAAAAAACAAGAATTTAATCCTACAGTGGAAAAAAAAAAAAAAAAAAATCTAGTCTTCAGTTTGATGGATGAAAAAAAGAATTTGCATTTTTGTAACATTGGGAAGGTTTGAGGAAAAATCCATTTTGACAGCTGGATGCAAACTACCACCAATAAAAAGTCCTTTTTTTTTGGATCACACCTGCCGTGCTGTTGCTCCTCCCCCGGGGCGGTTAGTCCAGGATGGGGGGGTTGGAAACCGACACTGCTGCCACTCAGAGGCTGGTAATTCTGCCCTGTGGCTGCGAGTCTCCTGCCAGCCACTTTGGCAGGAGGCCAGTCGCCATTCACTCGGTCTTATCTATTGTAAAACTACTTGGACAAAACGTTTGGTTCTGAATCGACTTGTTGTTGCCGCGGACAGTTGACGAAAAACAGCAGCGGCGCTGAGCGGTTATCGTTCAGACTCGGTCATAATAACCTTAATAACGTCGGATCAAAGTCACGGGATTAACGTGGACCGCAGTGGTTACTTGAAAAGAGTCGCTCAGACAATCACAGAACCTGTTTTTACAGATTGTGGGCCCCATATCAAAGGCTGTTATGTAAAAATACGATAAAGATGTGAAGATAGAGGGGAGGAAAAAAAAAAAGCGCACACAGAGGAAGCTAATTAACTGGTCTTCTGTCGTGCCAGAGAAAAGAAAAAGGAAAGAAAAAAACCAAACCAAGCCCTGGTTCTCTTCCTCTCTGCAACACCTGGGTCTCAAATGTCAGACCTGTTTCACCTGGAGCCGCAGAGAGGGCAAACAAACCGGAGAGTGAGGCCGACTTTTAAAAAGTAAAAGCATGTTGCTGATATGAAATCTAACAATGTGGTCAGTCTTTGTGGGCCCGTCGGCGCAGAGAGGCTCTGTAGCTCTGAAAAAAAAAAAAAACAGAGTCATGGTTTCTCCATGAGTCCTGGCTTCCAGGCTTGGCCTGGTTTCCAAGCTCAGTGAAAGTGTTTTCTAGGAACAGCAGCAGCATCGACTCAGCGTTCGGATCAGAACTTTTAAGAAACGCATCCAGGAAAAAGTATTTTGTAAATCTAGTATCTCTGTCCCACATTACAGTCTCATTAACAAACGGATCCACGGTCGGACTCGGCAGGTGGACGATGTGGACGCAGTTCGTCCCAGAACCTTAAGACCTTTTTGTTGCCGGATACTCTGACCGAGCTGCCATTACAGACTTTGTGATACAATACAATCAATACCAATACCAATCAATATCAATACAATTTATAGCTGCATTCCTGCTCTAATTCACAACATGTACAACAGCCTGGTCCTTTTAAACACTGCGGTGTAAGTGACCCATCAACCTGAACATCCCAGAGTTTACACAAGATGTCAGTCAAAAGCATGGGTACACACACTAATGCAGCACGTACGAGCATGTCCGCTAACACACACACACACACACACACACACACACATGTGGTCAGGCAGGTGGTGTTGAAGACGGGGGCGCTTATTGCCCAAGAGGGAGGGGTTTGGCTGCGTGACTGACAGGCCATTAGTTATCAGGGCTTGGTCAGTCGTCTTGTTGACTGACGTCAGAGTGAAGGAACGCACCTTTTGCTAAATATAACGCACACCTGCTTTCACACACACGCATGCATGAGTGCCCATGTTTAAACACACACGCTTTTGTCATCACATCGAGCGTGCACGCTGAAGCAACTCCGTACTTCACAAACGCGAACTTTAACCTTCTTCCTTCTCGTCTAACCTTTAACCGTCTTCCGATTGGTCCGCAGAGGGGATCACGTGGTTTACAGAAACTGCTCCGCACCAGGAAAAAAAGTTTTTTATCTCGACCCTGAAATACTTATTTACAGTGGATGGGGTCGGCACAATGGAAACTGTGCACAACTGGAGGTGTCAGGAGTCAAGGCTTTTCGCCGTTCACATGTAAACGCTGTCAGTGGAAAATGACAAGGCTTCAGAGAAATCAAACTGAGTCTGTGTGCATTCAACAAAAAAGAAAAAAAGAAAATTTAAATTCCACATTTGCATTTCTACAGGAGGATCGAGGGCGGGCATAAAGACTTAATCTGATTTACAATGACGGGTGCCTAAATGTCCAGTATGGGAAAAAAGAAATTATTTATATTTTAATTTAAAAAACCTACGCTCACGAACCGATGACCGAAGACCTTGACTTTGCTGCGCCTTTGCCACTTGACCACTGACTTTTTGTTCGTCTCAGATGAAGCCAAACTTCAGCTGAAAGGACAAACGAGTTTCTCGGGAAGACTCGTCGGCTTCTGCTTGCGCTTTAGATTGAGACTGTAGCTATAACTTTTTTCTTCCACCGACAACAGGTGGCGACGGCACAGCGTCGGACGCTGGAGCGTAAAGTGAGTGGTCAGTAAGACATTTCCCTCAGGAGATGATGAAAAGTCAAATAAAGCCGAGAGAAGAGCGAGAAGATTTGACTGAAATTCGTCAGGTGGCCGGAAACACAACTCCAAACGAACCGTGTCACTTCAGACAACAGATACAGGCCGTCACCTTCGCTTATGGCAGCAGGAACTTTATTTGAAAGTGACGTACAGCCGCCGCCAGTAGAAAATGTACTTTTTTTTTTCATCCCCCGTTATACACAGAAGAGATCTGCATTTAATTCGCCAACCGTGTCGACAAAAACTTGTCTTTCATGTTAGCGGTCGGCGTTGGCGCGATGAACAAGATACAGTCCGAGAACGGAAAAGCAGAAGCGGTGTCGCCGCGACAAAGGACTCGGACGCGCAAATGTTTGCTGCCAGATAGTGGCGAAATGAATGAGTTGGGACGATAGCGAGCGTGACGCGTCGGTAGTTTATTTGTTTAAAGGCGCACGTACACACTATCTCTCCGGCGCACACACTTGATGGGAACAAAACGGAGATAAATGCCCACTCACCGCGCTCAATTAATAGCATTGCTTAAAATCCGTCATGCAATTAGCAGGCGCCACATCGCTGCCCTTTAAAGATACCGTAATGGTGACTACTAGCGTTTCTGAAAACACAACAAGATAGCGGCGTTGTCTTGATAGATGCCGGCGAACAATACCTAAATGATTTTCCTAATTATCTCCACTGGAACTAATGTTGCAGATACATATGTGTGTGTGTGAATTAATTATTGGAGCTTGATATAAGAGAGAGAGAGCAGCATTATCCACCAATCTTTTTTTTTTTTTTTTTTTTTAAAGCCCCCCCCCTCCTCCGCATTCATTAAGGCGAAAGCGACTGTCAGTCACTGCGACGAGACAAAAACCCTGATTTCCAGAAATCAAATTACCGCTGAAAAACACAGAGCGAGGGAGGCGGGACGGCGAAATCAACAAAAGGCAGACGAGACCTCATTGTGAGCGTTATGAGAGACGCATAGCGGCACAGAAATGTTTCTTTCTTCCATTTGTCATGCCCCCGCTCCTTTCTTTTTTTTTTTCCTCTCCATACGTTGGCTTTTCTGTAGGCAGCTCCTGGTATTGTTCGGGGGGGGGCGGGGTCAACTTCCTTTCTCTCTTTAGCGTAATGAACGTGACCTTGCGTCTGTCTCGCATTCGGCTCCAGCTCCTCGTCCGCGGACCGATCTCACCTCGGGCCGGAGCTGCATTAACCCCCCGCCGACCTCCGTCTTGGTTCTGTCGTTTCGCCTCCGACTCCTTTGTCGCTCTGGGATTGTCTCGGGACGTTCCTCCCCGGGACGACGCGAGTGTTTTTGCGCGTCTCCCTCCGGAGGGTGAAGGCCGGCGCGGGAGAAAAGTGCCGCACCGTTAGATATCGCACAAAGAGGCCGTGTAAACTGTCACGAGGAGGGAGACAAACGCTTTTGTCCGTTCGCGTTGACAGTTTTATCCAGCTGCACTCGTGCAGGAAAATCGGTTGCCACAGCGAGGATGCGTCGGGCCGGGATGGAGAGCTTTGTGGCGTGGAGGTAAACAGAAAACGTGTCCATGACAGGGAGGCTTTTATCCAACAAGTTCTCCAAATCAAAAGGAAAAAAAAACCATCATTCATCCAAAGCCTCTGAGAGGACAAAAAAGAGTCAGCAAAGAGAAGCCCTGAACCGCCGTCCCAGCGCAGCTCGCCTGAGGTTATTGATCGCTGATGACTTTGGTTTTTATCAGTTGACGTGGAACCGTCACCGTCGATCTACTCGGCGTACAAACATCCAAGGTTGTTCCGGTCCGCTCTGCGACAGCCGAGACCGGGTTCCAATCCTTGTGGGTTCCCCCCGACCCAACATGTGTGACGCCACCTGTCCGTGGTTGCTGGTTCGTCAGAACCAGATTTCCAGGTACTCATGTCCTCCTATCTCTCAGCCCTTGTCAACACCTGGGTTCAGGTGCTCGTGTTCCATAGGCTGGGATCTCTCATGTGCTAAGCCAATCTGAGGCCTATGAATGTGAATTATTCAAAGGAAACTGACTGAAAAGATCCAACTCACCAAAAATGTCAAAACTGTTTGAAATCAAGGCCCCAGATCAGTCAACATCACTTTAATCTGCATCAGCTTTAGGTAAATATCATATCAATGTAACTGCAAAGTCTAAGACTTCAGTTTCTGCAGCCAGGGTTAAAACCTTTTTGGTTAAACTCATTAATATTCACCATCCAAAAGCCCTGAACCCAGATCAGCCCTCCATTATCTCTGAAGACGAATATAAAGCTTCTTTACTTCCTCTGCTCTCCGTCCAGTCGACCGCGACCGATGAATGTTCGGAGAGACTCCCACAGATAAAAACTCGGATGTTTTTCGCGCCGGCCGTGTCGTGGGTAAAATGGTTGGTTCGCGGTGTTCAAATACGGACGGGCAACTTTGTGGCTTTTTAAGACGAGTGTTTGTCGTCATGACGTTTTGCGATTGTGTGGCGGGAGTCGAACTCCGACTGTTGAGCTGCGGCTCGTCTCGTGTCCCGACTGTTGCCAAGATGGCTGCCAAGTGGCGAGACTTGCCTCTAAGGACTTTGCACAGGGCTCACGCGCACACACACACACACACACACACACACACACACACACACACACACATCAGGATCCCATCCATCACACTGCTCTGTCACAGGTCAAACTCTGTCGGCCCTTTCGGTGATAAGGGCCCGGCGCGAGGGTGGACCTCTGATGTCGTTATCGGAAACGTCCCCGGGGCCGCACGAATTAACGCCTTTACACCTGTTCGCTGCAGACACACACACACACACACACACACACACACACACACACACACACACACTGGGCACCATTTCTAATCAGAGGGAAATTAATTCCCCGGGTGGACAAACAAGGCGGCCCGCTTCATCTTTGTTTGTCTGTTTCCCTCTTCTTCTGCTGCTCAGCATCCAGCATGTGCAGAAGGTGAAGACAAAAAAAAAATGGAAGCAAAATGAAGGATTTCTTCTTCTTCTTCTTCTTCTTCTTCTTTTTTAAAGGCTTGCATGCTCTCCAACGCTGAAAAATGAGCCATATCTATAAACATATACATTCCCTATTAATGGAGCACAAAGCGGCTTCCCGCTGTGCGGAGAGGTGGCAGACCGGATTAAACAGGAGAGAGGAGAGGGGAGGAAAAGAAACGCAGATAACGACAGGTTGGTGAAAAAGAAAGGAGGAAAAAGAAAAAAAAAAAGAAAAAGTGCGTTCGGTTGTCGAGCCGCGGCGTTTAACGAAGACACATTTCCATATTGAGGAGGCACAGGTACAGTAAATGCACACGCCCCGACGCACTCCACCTTCGCACACACACACGTGGCAAACCCACCCACTCACTCCACCTTACAAACAACACACACACACACACACCTTCCACCCCACCCCTTCATTAATACTTTCCTCTCTGAAGCGGAGGAGAAAGCCCTCCAATTATAAGCAACTCCTCAGCAGACGGGCTCAGCGCCGCATTTATTAGGAGCTCATTTGGCTAAGCAGGGCTAAACACAGTGCATCGTGTGTGTGTGTGTGTGTGTGTGTGTGTGTGTTGGGGGGGGCACGAGGAAGAGGAAGATGCGCCCTCTTCTCTCTGCGTGTGACATTAAAGGGAACATCCACGTATTCTGTCCTAATCCAAACTGATTTAAGATGGCATGGTGTGTGTGTGTGTGTGTTTGAGAGGCAGTGTTGGATTATTTGTTTATGGTTGGTGGTGGTGGTGGTGGTGGGGGGTGTGGGGGTGGGGTGGGGGGGGCTGGAGCGCCTCTGCTTCCCCAGATTTACCGTCTTATACCGTCTCTCGGCGGTTAATCGCCTCTCTTCCCCCAAACACAACCCATTTACAGTTCAAAGCAGCCGAGCCTGTATCTATCACCGGCTATATTATGATTAGTATTAATATCATCACCGTATTCAAGGCTGAGGAGTCTCAGAGGGGAGCTGGGGGGAGGAGGGGGTGGGGAGGGGGGGGTGGTATGGCAGCTCGCTCCTTGAAAGCGTGACCTTAGCGAGGAGACGTCGTGAGCGGTGGCTTCGCCTGGTTTTGGAGGGTTAGAGGTGTGTTACTCAGCACTTTCACACATGATGGAAATTAGAAAAAAAAAGTCTGCAACTCCAACCCCCAACACACACACACACACACACACACACACACTTTTCACTTTGCATGCTGGAGACCTTGAAGCAAACACAAAGTATGGTAAATAATATGAATAGCGAGCGTCTGACACCGTAACCTTGGCAGCGAATTTTGATGTTTTTTTCCTGTGATTGCAGCAGTTTCTGTGTTTAAATATTACACGGTGTGTTTCTGTTGGCATCTCAGGGTCGCTTACAAAGGTTCCCCCCGGAAAAACAACAACATAAAAAAAACAACCTTAATGTCGGCAGGTTCGCACAATACAGTAAGAAAATCATGACGATGATCTTGACGTTATCTCCCACCTTTATGTTGTGTGGCCTCATGCGCGACACGTGATGTGAGCAGGACTTCTTTAGGACTTTTGGGTCAGCGCGGGTTAGATGCGTGAGGAAGGAGCATTGCATTGTGGGACTGGTAGTCCCTCTGTCGTCTAGGACCGGACAGTACCGACCGGACCGCGTGACATTCCTCGCAAAACGCCGTATTTAATACGATGCGCATGCGAGCTGTTTCCAAGCTTTGAGCTGTGCTGCGAAAACCAGGAAGTAGAGAAAGAGGTGAAAGGTCACAGCAGAAAAAAAAGAAGAGAGAGGAAATGACAAACAGTACAGTAGAGATAAAGTAAAAAGGCAAATTAATGAAAACACATTTTGATTTCCACAGAGACAGATAGAGCTGGATGGGGAGGATAATAATTGCCCTCCCTCTGCGGCACCCTGGTTTTTAAAGTGTGTTTTTGCACGGCGGCGGCGGCGCGCGGCGCCGCTGGCACGCCGCCAAACTCCATCTCTCCTCGCCGGGCCCCTGGTCGCCACCCAGCTATCTGCACCTGCTCCAATTATTATCCTATTAGCAACAAATACCGCACAATTACCGCTGGAAACCCTCGCACCCGGGCCGCGGGAACCTGGGGAGAGGGAAATGAGCGGGGAGCGCCAGCAGCCGCCATCAGATGGCAATTAATCAGCGGAGACGCGTCTCCGTCAACGTGGAGGACGGAGACAGCCCCCCCCCCCACCCCCACCTGACACCTTTGGCTCTGATGGAGGGGGCTGTACGGATGTGGCGCAGAGGCGTGGAGGTTTTTTTTTTTTTTTATTGTGGGTTTCCGTCGCACAGGTGGACCTTGAAAACCAATCAACAGCTTTTTCAAAACAACGTGTGACAGGCGGCGACCGACACGACTCGAAGGTGCTGAGGTGTATCAGGATCAATAGAATTGATCGGTTTCAAATCTGGAACGCAGACGTCCTCCGGTCTCCAGGTGTTACAGACGCACACGGAGTTTCACCCAGCGCCGCCGCGTCTTGTGTCACATCTAGAATCCGCCCCCGCAGCTCGAGGTAAAACAAAATACATGTTGTTGTTGTTGTTTGCGCTCCAGGGTTGATGCAAATTGCACCACACACACACACACACACACACACAAATTGCCCTTTTCTTCTTTTATGTCTTGATGTTTTGACGTGCCACGTCTTTCCATCACGGCCGTGACATCCTGGCAGACAAAGATTACAGGCATGGCGCCCGAATAAACGCTTCACCTGACGTGCCGGCTGTCGTCGCCGCGTCCTGATAGGCCGGAGATGTCCGGCGGATACAAAAGCAAAAAAAAAAAAACTCCAGTTAAAAAAAAAAAAAAAAAAAAGATGCTCCCAGCATGCCAAAATATACCTGCGCACACACACACACACACACACAAATGAGAGCCACTACTATTCATATTCAAATGAAAATTCTTATCTGTCAAATTGTGGCTGTTCCCTTCAGTTGCTCTTAATGCATGCTGGAGAGATTGAAAAGTAGGTGAGCGGAGGGGAAGAGAGAAATGGGAAGAGGCAGAGAGTGTGTGTGTGTGTGTGTGTGTGTGTGTGTGTGATGCTGAAAGGAGAATTTGGGTGAGTCCGAGGCATCATCACATCCTCTCCCCAACAATTTATCAGCCCAAAATGTGACAGACAGACTGACCGACAGACAAATTTCTTTTCGGAGGCCCGGGAGCCACGCCTGTGACGGCTGTCAAAACAGCAGTTGGGGGGGTTGATGGGTGGGGTGGTGGGGGGGGGTGGGGTGGGCGATGGGTGGGTGGGTGGGTGGAGGGGGGGGTTGAAGAGAGCATTGGGAGCCATAGGTAGAGGGAGGGGGGGTTAAGATGTGGTGTGTGTCCTCCTTGTCTTTCCTTAAATGAAACTGTGTTTTAAAGCTGACAGATGCTTCTACCCCACACAAACACACACACACACACACACACACACACACACACACACACACACACACACATTCCCACTTTGCCAACAGAGAACTGAGCGCGACAATATTTTTATTCGTCATTCTCCAAAAAAAAAAAAAAAAAGACGGAAAAAAATATGATTATTTGATTTCAGATTTCAAAAGTGCTTTTGTAGTTTTCTTTTTGAAAGTGGAGTTTTTCCTTGAATTTTTTTTTCCCGTCACACAAAGCGTCGTCCCGGAGAGCCGGTCCTCGCTCTGGTGCCGGCGGCAGGTTGTCACGCCGACAAGATTAGATGATGTCACCGGGTCGCAGCAAACCCAACGCCGGACGAGCTTCTTCAGGTCTGCGCGGCGTCTTCTGCGAACTGGACGTGGAGGGAAAACGAAGTTCCCCTAGTGTGTTTGGCGCACAGATCGTGAACGTGGCGTTGTGCGCGCGTGACCCGACAAATGGCGGTTTCGTTGCACGTCACCGGAAACGCACCGACGTCTGCGTCCTGTCGAACACACACCAACACGTCGCAGCTGCATTTTTACACCATTTAAGCTTCTGGGGTTTAGCGTTTTGGATCCCACAAGTTTAGAAAAACACGCACACACACACACATGCACACACACACACACACGCACACAAATCATTTTTAGGGAATGTCATGCAGCAAACATGTAACATGTCCTTTGGTGTTTGAGACACACTGGGTCCATTGACATCTCTCTCTCTCTCCCTCTCGCTTGTTCCCGACCTTGTGTGTGTGTGTGTGTGTGTGTGTGTGTGTGTGTGTGTGTGTGTGTGTGTGTGTGTGTGTGTGTGTGTGAAGCCTCGGGCTAGGCCGCAGCCGTCTGTTCTCCAGACTTAATTCACTCGAGGCGAAGGTCAAGCAGAATTCCTCCAAGGCCGGTCTCCGTCTGTCTCTCAGTCCTCGTCCTTGTGCGTCGAGCTGCCTCCGACTTCCCACTTAATGCCTTTTATATATATATATATATATATTTATATTTATATATATATATATAATTTATTATTATTGTTTGTCTCGTTCAGCCTGTGGAGAATGTACCAACTCAATTCCAACCCACACACTTCACACTTAACATCTGGCACATACAGATCAAGCCTCATTGTTGTTATTATTATCATTATTATTATTGTTATTATTATTATTATTGTTCTGACATATGTTGTCTGACATTTTCCACGTTAACTTGGCCTCATTACGTTTAAAACCAGCTCTCTGTGTGAAACTTTATATTTGCTTGTAAAAAAGAAACAGGGAACGTTTCCATCGCCTCACCTCCTCCGTTTCCTTCCTTTCCCTCATTTCCTTTCCTTCCTCTCCTTTATACTCTTCTTTCATTCCTCTTCTTTCCTTCCTTTCCTTTCCTTCCTCTTATTTCCTTTCCTTACATTCCTTACCTTTTCCTCCCTTTCCTTACCTTTCCTTCCTTTCCTTTCCTTCCTCTTCGTTCCTTTCCTTCCTTTCCCTTTCTTCCTTTCCTTACTTTTCCTCCTTTCCTTTCCTTCCCCTTCTTTCCTTCCAGTCACCTAACCAGACAAACGCATCAAACGAAGCCCCGTCATTGTTTCAGATGCAAATTTGAGAATCAGAATTAAATAAACGTCTCCCTTCATACGACGTCTCTGTTCTTCGCGAGTGACTCGTTCACACACAAAAGACCAAACGTCTGATTTTACTGAGACACAATGGCTTTTTTTTTTTTTTTTGGCAGCTTTTGTCCCTTTCAACCCCCACCCCCCCCACCCCTGAAAAAGTACATCCCAAATTTTTCAAGAACTCTTATTATTACCAATCGTCATGCGGAGGCGACCCCTCTTTACATGTGCATCATGGGAAATGAGGGAAGTGTCACGAGGAGCGGCGCTCGCTCTGAGTGAGTGGATAAGTGCTACATGTCAGCGTCATGTTTAAAGACGCGCCGCATGATATCTTTGTCACCGGGGCCGACGGGAATCGCGGCGGGAGACGAGCGGCGTGCCCGCTTGTCACAACAAACTCCCGCCGAAGGGGCGCGCGGCGCCACGGAAAGCTGTAATTTAGAATCAAATTAATTATCTTTGACTTCACTAAGTTTGTCAGAGCGAGGAAGACGTTGACGGCTCGGGACGGGAAATGTTAATGTTGTGTAGTAAATTACCGCAGCCCACACACACACACACACACACACACACTCCCAAAAAAAGTATTTCAGCTGTAGAGGAAATGCAGCGAGACGGAAAGAAAGGCCTAATTTAATTTGTAAAGTACATGCCGAGGTAACAAGCCGGCGAGCAGGTGACGCGGCGGCTGTCGTGGAGCGAAGGCCCGATCCGGTGGAGAAGCGTCCGCGCCGCCGACGCCTGACGGGACGCCTGACGGGACGCCGCTTTGCTCGCCTGCGTTTCGCTTTCATGTCGGTGTGAACGCGCCTGCCGACAACTCGGTCTCATTTCACGTAGTTTGATGTGGAGACGTTCACCCTGATCCAACCAACTCATTTCTCCTCAGCGCTTCCCAGCATGCTTTGGGAGAGAGGTCGGAGTCGAGCTGGATTCAGCGCCGTCCGGATCGTCGAGACGAACCTTCCCTGACGTATCCCAGCATGCACCGGAAAGACGGGTCGTGAGTAAACAGAAAACTCTTGTCTTGGGCTCGGTTGTTTTGGCTTGGGGATTTTGTGGAGGAGTTTCTGTCCAATGAGAATGAAGTACTGTGTCCGGTTCGTCCAATCAGAATCCAGCAGCACCGCGTCGTGCCTGTGTGGCGTCGGTGAGAATGAGCCGGATCAGAACCTGAATTCTCAGGAGACGTGGGCGACAAAAGTTTGAGCTGTTTCAGGAATGATTTACATACAACCTCTGGCCCGTGTGTGTGTGTGTGTGTGTGTGTGTGTGTGTGTGTGTGTGAGTGAGTGTGTGTGTGTGTGTGTGTGTGTGAGTGTGTGTGTGTGTGTGTGCACCTCAAACCCCCTGCTGTCCCTCCTATGAGAGACATCTCAGGTGGAAAACAGAATAAAAAATAATGAAAAAAACTTTCTCCCCATTTGTTGAAGATTTTGGAGGAGGTTTGGATGGAGAGATGAAAAGAGGTGGAGGTGAAGGTGGTGGTGGTGTTGGTGGGTGGAGGAGGAGGGGGGGCGTCTAAATCAGAGAAAGAAAGTGAAGGAGAAGCCGAGGAGAGATTTGGAGGAGATTTTAATTGTTTTCCCATGATGCTTTGAGGGGGGCTCGGGGCTCAAAGCGTCGGAGCAGAAAGCTGTTGGAGGGCCTATCGTCCTGGCAACCAAGCCTGACCCATTGGCACACGCGTGCACACACACACACACACACACACACACACACACACACTGCGGTTCATTTAGAGTCTGACATCAGCAGGGTGGAATGCAGAGGGGAGCAGGAGGAGGGAGGAGGAGGAGGAGGAGGAGGGGGTTGATTGGGATCAGGAGGCATTATGTTGGGGGGGGGGGGTTGACGAGGAGGTGTATAATGATGATGATGATGGTGACGAAGAGAGGAGAACAGGGAGCAGTAAACTCCGAGGGCTGTTCTTAAACTAATTAGACTGGAAGGAGCTGTCTCCTAACTTTCCTTCCTTCCTTCCTTCCTTCCTTCCTTTCCTTAAACGCAGCTGTGAAGTTTCCTCTCTGCAGAGCGATCGACACCATCGCATCTTATTTTATTTTTTATTTTTTTTATTTTAAAAAGTGGGAATAAAAGTCGCAGGAAGTGAATTAAGCTGTCACCGAAGACCCGGTGACTAATTCTGCCTCAGATTGACGGAGGTGGGACACAATCTTTCTTTTCTTTCTTTTCTTTCTTTTTTTTTTGTGGGACAGTTCAACTTCAGTCTCTTTAAGAGGTGACGATACAACAAGGATGCCGACTTAGTTTCTGAGCGGTAATCACTGTTATTAGTGACACTGAAGTAGTAATTTTCCATCTTTCTCATTATTGGGGAAAA
>JAFBJZ010000938.1:1687500-1695000 GCA_016785225.1 Psettodes erumei
GATCCCGTTCGTCTAAAACTGTACAACTTTTTTTTTGTAAACGTACGCAACATATCAATCCACACACACACACACACACACACACTCCCGTCAGTCTTTGTGTGTCTCATCACTTTTCACTTTTTCACGACTGTCACACTTTCCGCCTTTGTCACAAACTCCTGCTCGCTCGGGCTGCAGGGCCGTGAAGTTGCAGTGCCCCCTGGTGGCGAGCCGCGGCGCTCCCACCGAGGCGGCCAACGCAGCTATTGAGTCATCGAGGCACGGAAATTTCTGGAAAGTCGGAATCAGGTTGTGACCGGTCGACGGGGAAAAAGACGAAACACACACACACACGCGTATAAACACAGACACACACTGACTCAAGCTTAGAGTTCAGATTTTGGAAAGTTGTTTTTTTTTTTTTGTGGGAGTGATGCAGGAATATCTCGAGCCGGAAAAGGCCTCGGCCTGAACGCAGGAATACGATGAGTTCTCCTCGGAAAGTCAGGAAACGAGGAGTTTTCAAAGGAAACTCGTGCGGGAAACGTGGCCGAGCCGAGAAGAGGGAACAATTTCCACGGAAGGAAACGGTAACAGACGGATAATAAAGTCGGGTTCGGGGCCGCGGAGACGAATCCGGACTTGAGCAATTTCGTAATTTCAGGTGACTCCTCGCCGCTTTCATCTGGCGTCTCACTGGTGGAAAACCCACATTAAAGCGACCGCACCAACAGGAAATCCCGACTCCGGTCTTGTCAGGAGGAGTTTACCTGTCAGATCAGCACCCCCCCCGTCACTTTTTAATTTCTCCATGTGACTCAGTCTACCCCGGGGCGTCACAAGAGACACGTGAAACCACTTGCAGGATTTTAATTTTTTTGGGGGCTCAGGTGTAATTTCCACAAACAGGCCGAGATACGATTGACAGCGGCCGCCAGACAAGAGGAGGATTTCTTTTTTTCTCCGTCGGCACGTTGGACTGGAAACCGAAAATCGAAGGCGCGGAAAAGGGCGGGAAGAGAGGAACGGGAGTAAAAAGTTGAAAATCACTTGACATTTGGTCCGTGTTAAATTATCCATGACGGCGCGGCGCAGACTGTGGGCCCCGGTGAAAGCGACTCTGTCTGACGGAGCTCTGTCTCTTAATGAAGCTAAAAGAGTCTTAAACAGCTTAACGCGGTCGTCAGGTTTCTACCTGTGTAAGGCAATACAGTGAGTGTAATGATGCACAGAGCCACGCTGTGTGTGTCTGTGTGTGTGTCTGCACTGTACTGCATGTGTGTGTGTGTGTGTGTGTGTGTGTGCGCAAAAAGAAAGCAGAGACGACATCAGAGTCCATATTAAAGGATAATTACAACTAAACAACAGGGGACTGTTCCCGTGAAGAATCCTGGGGGATTATCACCGCTTATTGCTCCTTTACATTGTAGCATGTGTGTGTGTGTGTGTGTCTGTGTGTGCGTGTGTGTGTGTGCGTGTGTGTGTGTGCGTGTGTGTCCTCCCCCTTCGCTTTCCTCACCCCGGTGTCGTACGTTAAACGAATCGTGCAAGCGAAGAAGATGAGCACCGTTACCCTGCAGCTAATCTCAGGGATTAACGAGTACCAAATTAAAAAGAAAATAAAAACAGATTTAAAAAAAACAAAAAAAAAAACAACCTTCAAATCCAACACTCTGAGACCAGAGGCCGGGGGCCGACCAGAGACGATCGAAGCTGCATGACATCAATCGGTTTGTGGGTTTTTTTTGTTGTTGTTGTGTGTTTTTTAACTTCCTCTCATCATCAGCCACAGGCAACACGTCACCGACCACAACACACGCGGAACCATTCGCAACGCTCGCCGCACACTTTAACAACTGTCACCTGACGCTCGACAGGATCACGACACAATGGTTGTGTAACGCCGGGGATAGTTTTGTGTTTTGTTGCCATGCCAAGATGAATTTGTTTACAGGAGACGAGAGATTGTGTACCGACGTGTTTTGGTGTTTAAATGTGAGCTGTGAAAACTGGACAGCACAAACTTTGTCCTGTGCGTTGCTCTTTTTTTCCGTTTGACAAACTTGTAGCTGCATCAGTGAGATCTTTTTTAAAAAAAAAGAAGAAGAAGAAGAAGAAGAAGAAGAAAAAAAGTGGATTGATCGTCGGGTGTCACAGCCTGATCCCTCCCCGTGAGACGAGGCCGGGGTCCCAGCAGAAAATTAGCGCATTTAGCTGTCATCGCTCAGCTCGCTTTACAGTCCCCACCAGCATTCACACAGAGGGCCCCCCCCCGCCCCACCACCACCACCACCACCCACCCCACCCTGCAGCACCCTCCTCCCCGAAGCCTCGCTCGCTCCCTTTCTTTGAGAGGGAAAGGCGATCCCCTGTCCAGCTCAGAGATCAAGACAGGAAGGTGTAAACTGCAGATAAATGTGATCAAGTGTCTCCGCTATCACGAGCCCTCACATCGGAGTGGCTGGGTTAACCCCCCCCGCCTCCTCCACCCTCCCTCCACGCCAACACGGATTAGCCCCCCCCCACCCCCCCACCCCTCCACCCCCCCCTTCTCTTTGTGCCGCTCAGTGGAAGCAGACAAGGTGAAGGAGATGAGGAGAGATGTTCCCCTCAGGTTCTCGGGACCCGCGGACCCTGTCGGACTCAGCTCTCGCTGGTAAAACGACACCGGGCGGCTATCGCTCATCTCAGGGCCCGGCCCGGGGGTCAAAGGTCGTGTCGGGGGCCCGCCGCCGGACAAATGTGGAGCAACTCGGCGAGGCAGATTTAACAGGCAGATTGTATTCATGGGCGGACGCAACGTTATGGGAAAAAGGTGCGCGAGTGAAAGTTTAAAAAGGAGGAACGCTGACGTGAATGACTTAAAGGGCAACTTCGCACAATTTAAAGTCTGACGGGCGTGTGGGGGAACTTCTGCATCCGTAAAAACAAACAAAACAAAACATTTTGTCGTGGGGAAGCTGCGTGAAATCTGATCGGACCATTTAAAAAGCTCGCACACCTGACCCGTCAGCAGCCCAGGTGCATTGTGGGTAACGGGCCCTGCGGCGCGTTGCTCCGCTCCACCTTTCTCTTCGTCGCCTCTCGTTCCTCGTCTTTTTCGTCTCGCCCCCCGGCCGAAGGCCGACGTGTAATGTGTGCGTCTGTGTGAGTCTTTCTTTGCGTTGCCGCTCGTGCTTCTGTAGCGACCTGAGAACTCGCTGATCTCATTAATAATCCGGATGACTGAACCCAGCCCCCCACCCCCACCTCCACCCGCCCCCACCCGCCCCATCGTCTTTTGTTTCTGGCTTTTCATCTTCTGTTTCCCTTTTGTTCCTTCTTCCTCTGGCCTATTTCTTTCCCTCCTCGTCCTCGCCGTCCCGCCGTCCCCGTCTCTTGCGCGTGTCTCGCTCCCCGTCCGTCCCCCTATATCTTCCTCCTCCGTCTGTCTCCCGCTCGCTCGTCCCCGCAGACTTTCCCGCCTCTGATAGAGCGGCGGCCCCCATCCACCGATTAACTCCGCAATCCCTTAATAACAATCTCATTCCCTCCCTCCCTCCCTCCCCACCGCCGTCTCTCTCTCTGAAGCCCTCCCAGTTCATTTGACCACTTTATTTCAACCTCCCATTCATGGGGCTCAGATCACACAAGGGGCTGTAATGACAGCACATTTATTAATTAATTGCATGTGTAATTGCTAAAATTAAGTTTTGGAAACTTGGTAATGATGTGAGGAATTACAGGGATGGAAGGAGGGGACCAGCTTTGAAGACAAGCCGCTCCATCCTCCACCCCCCTCGAGTTCTTTCGGGGGATGGAGGATGGGGGGGGGGGGGGGCATGGATGGATGGATAGAAAGGGGGAGATAGGAGGGGTGGGGTGGGGTGGGTGAGGGGTAATCCAGGAGGAGAGCGGCGCAGCAGGGCCGATCAGAGTTTTGTCTCCGGGCTAATCTTCTCCTCTGAAGTGGTGTCATGGCCGTCGCTCCGCTCCCGCCGTCCGTCCGTCCGTCCGTCCGTCTGACGGTCGGACGCGCGGCTGCAAATTCCCCCATTGATTCAGAACGGGCCACTTTAATTAACTTCCTCCCTGAGATAATGGCGAGCTCAGAGGAATCTGCTCGCCACGAAAAAAAAAAGAAAGACTCTGAGAAAAACTTTTTCCCGGCGTCTCCAGATCGGCTCAGGCGGCCCCTTCGGCGGAGGCGTAATTTATTTCTTTTTATTGTCGCGACTTTGTCCGAAAAATGAGATTTGAACACGAGGAGTGAATTGTTTATTGTCTGGGGTGTTCGGGAGCAGATGTGGGTTCTGGGTCTCTCTGTGCCGCCACGATAGGAACGGACTCCATTATGCGTCGAGTGTTGTAATTTCACTCGGACGCGCCGCTTGGATGGGAAAACGTCCTTGGGGGGGATAAATGGTTTATCAGACATGTGAACTGTCGAGAAGGAGAGAGAGGGGGGGGGGTGAGGAAGAAGAGCAGCTTCCTCTCGAACGCGAGTTGAAGGGAGGACGTTTGTGGAAAACACGTCGGCGTCGCCGTTTTTCCGCTTATTTACGGCAGAACAATGCAGCTGCTGCTGATGAGAGACGAAGCAACAAAAGATAAACCCTTCACTTGTTGCATGATGTCAGTGTTTGTGTGTCTTTGTGTGTGTGTGTGTGGGGGGGTGCAGAGGTGCAACATCAACATCTTCAGATGCTAATCCTTGCACCTGCTGCAGAGACGACCCTCCGTGGTTTACTTTTCTGACTTCCTCACATCAGATCCACGTGTTTTGCGTCGCTGCTCAGACGTAAAGTTTGCGACGACGCGTTTTCCGTATTTTTCTGTGACGTTTCCCTTTGTTGTCACGGGATCGGGTCTGAACGTCCAGGACGCTGAGTCATTTATCACCTCGGCGTGTTGACGGGAATCACACCTGATATGAGGAGCGGGATTAAATTACGTGTGTGTGTGTGTGTGGTGTGTGTGTTTTGGTTGGATATCAGATGGAAAGGAATTAGAGCAAAGTCCGTCGGCCAATATTCCAGACGCAGAGAGCGCGACACGCAACAACCTTTGACCTTTTGGGCCGATCGGCTAAAAGTTACTCTCTAATTTAGGAAGTCAAAGTTATTTATGTATGCTCATGTAAAAACTTCCACACTCATCTTATGAAACTTCTTCCTATTGTGTTTCTTCCTGCTTCGATGGAAACACGACGACAAGTAGAAACACGGAGCAAACACACACTTTTAAAAATAAGATGTATAAAATATGATAAACGCAACAATAACAAAAAAAAAAACAAAGTTCATAGAAAACAGAACAAAAGATAAAAGCTTGACGTACTGTATAAAGTGTCCGGTGTTTTTTTTTTTTTATCGAAACCTCTCGTGTCGACTGAGGGGAAAAACAAGATTACAGACGAGAGGAGAAACCGAACGGCGTCTCTAATCTGCTGTGAGTGCAGGCTGCTTGGTCTCCATGAATTAAAGATGAGGGTTAAAACAACACAGCTTCCAGGGTTAAGAGGAGGAGGAGGGTTCGATGTCGCCTCATCTTTTTTTTTTTTTTTTTAAATAAAGTTTCAATCACAAATTAGGTCCCGGACAGCCGTGAATCCGCTGGATTAAACCCGTCTTTGTTTCACTCTGACAAACTGTGTTTACCACAAGTTCGGGTCCAGCTCCGTCCCAAACGCCGTCAAAACAGCAGCGCTCCTTCTTTTTTTAACACTCTCTTTTTTTTTTTTTAAAGAGAAAAAGGGTAATTCCGTGAATTAAAATGCTTAAATGACAGTCAATCAGGCTTGTAATTCCGTCTGGTATAATTAGAGGCTGGGAAAACTAATTACAGCGGAGAAACCTAACTCTCCTCTCGCTCCCGCTCCTCCCGCTACTACAGCAACCCTCATCACCGAGATCAGGTGACAGCTATCAAACTCGTTAGGCCGCCGCGCACCGCCACACACACACACACACACAACAACAACACACACACACACACACACACACACACACACCGCAAGCCGTGTGGTTGAGCGAGCAGCGAGGCCAAAAAAGAGATGGAGACGAGGAGGAGGAGGAGGAGGAGGATGAAGGGATGAAATTAAAACAAATAGCAGCAGGTAATCAAGAAAGAGTGGTGACAACAACAGGTTGTGTTGTTAATCAGCGGCGGGGAGACTCTGAGGGGGACGTGGACCCGGGGACGACGGAGACAGATGAAGGTGGAGGCAGAGCGTGCGCACACACACCGCAAACGTACGCGCTCTCAGCTTGATTACCGCCGGATTAAAAAAAAAACCTGTTTCTGATTACGCCCACAGCCGCGTCTGAGTGACGCAGCCGGCTAATAATTAGCTCCGACTGTAATGAACCGCAGGAGAACGTCGGTTCTGCCGGAGTGCCGAGGGACCGACGGGAACAGAAATCACGTGAAAGCCGAACTGCGAGGAACTGCGGCGGAGTTTGTGTGCGAGATAAAATTTTAAAATGGCGGATGTAACGCTTGTCTGGGGCGACTGTGTTAAACGGCTGAATTATGGAGTTTATAAATTTCTTTTCTTTTCTTTTTTTTTTTGGTACGTCACATCCAACTCAACTCGGCTCCATAAACTACGATTACTTTGCTCCGTGCTGTAAAATATTTACCTTTATTTAAATTTTTTTTTAAAGTTTGTACCAGGAGAGAAAAAAAAGAAAAGAAAGTGAACACTCTGTGTTTATTCTGCTTTACTGTGTGTACCTGTTAACCCCCACCACCCGATGCTGCAGTGAGAAAAACTGGCTAAATGTCAGTGTGCGTTCCCTCCGAACCACGTCGTGAAGGTTTGGGGGGGGGGGCTGTTTCCAAGGCGACCGGGGGTCTCGTTTTTCGCCGGCGGCCCATTCCCAACCTGTTACCAAATGAGCCGGAGCAGCGGCTTCAAAGAGCAGCGGCCTCGGAGCCGCGACGGGGGCCCGCTAATGTCAGGAAACCCAATCCTGCAGAAAGAGCTGGAAGACGGAGACTCGCCGACGGACGGACGGACGGACGGACCGGACGAGGTGTTTACCGCTCGATGCTGTAAAAAAGCAAAAAGACGAATTCCGTCGTCTCCGCATCCGGTCGCTTCCCTCCATCTTCCATCTCACCAATTTCTTCCCATCAACTTCAAACCGGGCCGACGGAGGCGCGTCCAATCCGCGTTTCACTTTCCGGGACCTTTCCAAAGTTTGCGTAAAATTTCACTTGATAGTCGGGCGGCTCTTCCTCACTCCCTCCTCATCTACCTGCATTCCTCCTTCTTCTTCTTCTTCTTCTTCTTCTTCTTCTTCTTCTTCTTCTTCTTCTTCTTTCTTCTTCTTTTTTTCCCGTCTCTCTCACTCTTCTCATTTTACTTTCGCGCCCGGAGGTGATGCAGCTTCAAAGTTTCTTTCCCTCCATGTTAACGTCTGGAAGAATGTTGGAGAGTGTGGAGAAGAAGAAGAAGAAAGAAGGAAGAAGAAGAAGAAGAAGAAGAAGAAGAAGAAGAAGTGTATGAAGGCCACAGATACACAAGATAAA
>JAFBJZ010000938.1:1700000-1702500 GCA_016785225.1 Psettodes erumei
TATTTTCACTTACGTTTGTTTTGTAACACTGCAGGTGATGCATACTTATGCAAACTCATGGCAGTTCTTTGAACTGCAACACAAAACCAACACAACACTCTTTCTTCTCAAGACCCACTTTGATTTTCTGGCTCTTTATCTTCGCCTACGACGGACCCGTGTCGTATCCGTCTGCAAACGGCGGGATTATCGCAAACCGCTCGCTCGACGAGCAGGAGAGCGCTATCTGTTTTATCCTGCAGAGTTGTGTGTGTGTGTGTGTGTGTGTGCGCGCTACAATATCCAACCTTAATGATAATGTGAGTGCGCGGCAGGACCAGTCAGGCAGAACAATTAGAGTCAAGCAGCCGCCGAGTGTTTGGCAGCTTATCGCGGCGCAAAGACAATTGGCATTATCTGTAAAACAACTTATTACACACACTATCACCTTAAAGACGCCGCACAAACACTGTGAGACGCACAGAGGCAAACACACACAAGTTTATCTGTGAGGTTAAACCTATTATTAACCCCAGGGGTCTGAGTATTAAACTCTTCCTCCTGACGGACAAAGGCTCTTCCTGAGGAGAATAACAATCGCACAACGAGCGAAGAGGGGAGGCCGATACCGTCTTAAAAAGAGAGAGAGAG
Organism: Psettodes erumei; assembly: GCA_016785225.1. NCBI lineage: Eukaryota > Metazoa > Chordata > Actinopteri > Pleuronectiformes > Psettodidae > Psettodes > Psettodes erumei. Next base: position 1,700,631 of record JAFBJZ010000938.1, read on the forward strand.
AGAGAAAGCCACATGAAAAAGATAAATAAGCTGCGATTGCCCCGTCCACACCCCGAGGCTCATGGGTAAAGCCTCGGTGTCAGGTGAAGCCCGACTCGACGTTAGCGCCGCTGCCTTTGTGCGCCTCCTTTTTATGTGTCATATGAGTTACGCGGAGACAAAGGCGGGATCGATCCGGCGGAAACTGGGTGAGAGAGAGAGGGGGGGGAGGGAAGGAGGGAGAGAAAGAGAGCGAGCGGAGGCGGTCACGTCAATATCAAGTTAATTTTCCATTGAGGTCAGTGGGACAGGAACCCCGTGTGACACACACTGGAAAAACACACTGCTGCGAAACGCACAAAGCAAAAGATGGAGCGTCTCTCGTTCGCAGCAACGCAGCAGCTGCAGAAACTCGTGGTTTCATTTGTAAAGATTCACCTTTATGAGAAAAATCACTGCGAGGACTCGGGCGTTGTTGTTGTCGTGATGCAGGAAATCGCGCGTGGCGACCGAAACGCTCCGATTCGAAACTCCAAAGACGAGGTTTCCGCTTCTTAAGGCCCAAAGTGGAAGGTTTCCTCAGCCTGTTATCAATATATCCTCACATTCACTACTTTAGTATTGATTGGCGAGAGTTTTATGATGTTAAAAAACTTCCACTAACATGCACGTGCGTCGTATGACACCAATCACGAGAACAAACTCACGATTTGCACTTTCTTCTCGTGGATGTCGCCACTTTTCTGCGTTCGACAAACTCTCACCGTTCTGTGGCGTAACGTTGTTCACAAGCGTTTACACGTTATGTGTAGCCGAGACGCTCGATTTCGTTTTTCCTTTCCCCGATGCACCTGAGTCCCTCCACCCACCCCCGGGGGAGCGAAAGGAGAACGGGGCTGACCGGTGGAAGGAGACGGGGAGTAAACAAGGAAAGAACATCCTCCTCCTCTTATCAGTGATAGTCTGGTCCTGTTCCTGTCCCTGTTTCAGGACCCTGATGGGACCAAGTCCCAGGACAAACCGAAACTGGACAGTGTGTGTGTGTGTGTGTGTGTGTGTGTGTGTGTTGGTGTGTTTACCTGCTCCAGTCACGTCGCTTGTTCAGACGTTGTGGAGGTTTACCACGAAAATCTGCTCCACAGATCGGTCACTTGTACTTAAAGTTATCTGAGTTTTTGAGCAGAGGTAGAGAATAAGTTCAGAATAAATCTGCAGAGAATTACAAAATGCAAAATGACAAAAGAAAAAAAAACCAAAACGTGTTTGTTCGAACCTTCGGGTTGAGTGTGAGCGGCACGCTGAGGCCTCGTCTCGTTCGCCCAGACGAGGTCGGGCTCCTGCAGTTTAATATTTTGCTTTTGCTGCCGGGTTTCCTCCGGGTCGAGGTCTTGTGCGGTGAAAATTCTAATTTCAGATACGAACTAAAACAACAACAACAAAAAAAAAGAGCGATGATGACGATACCTGGACGTTAACGGCCCGACGCCGGGGCGTGCTTCCTCTCTCCTGCAGCGCTCTCCGGTTTCACGGCAGGTCAGGGTGGCATGAGAATGACCCGGCAGGCGGGGGTCGGAGGTCGCGGGGGTCGCGGGCCCGGCTCAGGTACGCGGGGTTCATGTTACACTTAAGGAGACGGGAGAGGGGGCTTGTCACTCACTGTCGGCGGATCACAGCACCGCAACCATAACCTTCACCTCTGTGACAAATCTCTCAGCACCGGAGGACGGCGGCCCGGCCGGGGTCCGACCAGGAAGCCTGAACGTGGATCAGTGTCGAGTTACCGACCTTGAGCCGCCCAGCGCAGTCAAACCCGAGTTTTACCCTAAATAATTTGGCCGTTAATCTGCATCTAAACAAGCGCGCGGTTTGTGTGGTGCAGGCGGTGCAGCTG
>JAFBJZ010000938.1:1705000-1748040 GCA_016785225.1 Psettodes erumei
GTCCCCTTAGTCTATATGGGATTATGGGAAATGTAGTTAAAATCTAGTTTTAATCTCTGTGCCACACAGTCTTGAAGGAATTTAAAAATATGTGGAATATAAATTGTTTTTGTCTTTGGGTTTTGTTTTTCAGACTTTGTAACGTCCCGACCCTCCAGCTGGTCGGAGGTTTGGATGAGCGTTTCTCATGACGGACAGATTAACACACAGTAGCCATTATTCTGTGTGTGTGTGTGTGTGTGTGTGTGTGTGTGTTGTGCGTGCGTGCGATGATAATGAGCGAGATGCATCAGTGAGCTGTGTCATCCAGGGGCATTAAGGGAGGGTGATGGTTTAAAATCAGCGCACACACACACACACACACACACACACACACACACTGTATCCAGCACATTCCTCCAGTGTTAGCAGAGGGAGAGAACTGGGTGGCTTCAGGTTGAATCAGACAACTTTATTTATCCCAGATCAACTCCGTGTTAACACCTAAACCGTCCGGGAGCTCGCAGATTAACAGCAGATCTGTGGATCCTTCAGACTACGATGAACTAGACAAACTAGAAATGTGAAGGAAGAAGTGCTACGAGTGAAACAGCAGAGACAAAATCTGACTCTGGTAATTTATAGTCTGTTAAACGGCCTCGCCACCGGACGTGGAGAAGGCCTCGCTGCCGCTCGCAGGAAGTGCAGCCCGTTAAGTCGTTTGGCTTTCCCTTCCTCCCTTGGAAAAGCAGAATGATGTTCCTCACTCGTACACAACGTCGTTTTCTGCAGCCTCTTTTTTTCCCTTTTTCCTTTTCTGCTCCAGACCGACTGCAGCTCAGCGTTTGAACCGTGTAACAGCAGATAAAACCCATTTGGCAGATCCGAGGCATGTGGGAGCCAGATTACCAAATGTTCCACACCACATTAGTCCCATATTACATTAAAATCACGGCACTTTGGGTTTCATTTCAAAACATACCCAGAAATTAAAGCATTAATTACTGTAATGATGGTAATCTGAGGGAATGTGACACCACGTTAGAGCATGACAGATTTAGAGTATTTCTGAACGGGGCTAATTTAGAAGTGGTTTAATTCTTGCGGTGGTTTGAAGCTGGTGGGAACCCGGGGGGGTCGTCTGACACGTTGTTGACTAAATGACACGCGAGCGACTTATTTTAAGTTCAGTCCAGTAAGAGGGTTGCGGGGCGAGGCCGGCTGCCCAGCGTGTGACGCTGGAAACTTGTGACGACGCTGGTGAGAAACCAGATCACAGAGTTTTTAGACATGAAGCGTTTGAAATCAGCTTCAGGGCGACGATCCTGTCGTCGTCGAGACGCTGCAGACACGGACATAAAGCTGCATGAAGAACCTGCACACCTGGCTACCTTGTCCGAAAGCCAGCCTGTCCTGGTGAGGGTGTGTGTGTGTGTGTGTGTGTGTGTGTGTGAAGCGTAGTGACACCTTTAGACCCACAAAGAGTGTTGGGAGGTTAACAGCACCCTCGAGTTTGAGAACAAAATATTAGCATCTCCAAGCGGCTCCGCTCAGACATGGAAAAGTAAATTAAAAGTGATAGAGACACAGGAGGCAGATCAACCCCCGCGCCCACGTGCAGATAGACTGGATGGCGAGGTGGATGGAAACCGGCGCCGACGGTCAGGGAAAGCCCCCGGAGGCCGCGAACAGACTTGACTTGGCGCGGGCCCGGTTCTGATGGGTGGGTGGGGGGACGGACGAGCGCGGGCCAGAGATCGCACATGTCGGTTAAAAGGATTAATTGGAAAAGGTTCTCCGTTTCATTCGGGGGGCCATGTGAACGGTAACAGGCTGTAAAAGCAGCAGAGTCAAGTCTTGGCTCAACTGTACGTGTGTGTGTGTGTGTGTGTGTGTGTGTGTGTGTGTGTGTGTGTGCGTGAGCAGTTCAGAACCAGAAGTAGCACCAATTCGCTAAGTAGTCCAGTTGGAGTGACAGAATGACTAAATGGTCCAAAACGGACAAACAAAGATCCATATGCCCATGCTGCGCATATGCCAGCTATCTCTCTCTCTCTCTCTCTCTCTCTCTCTCTCTCCCTCTCTCTCCCTCTGTCTCTCGCCCCCTCTCTCTCCCTCTCAGCAGGCCAAGTCAAATCTTGTTGCTAGGTTTTACATGCTGGCAACTCTCCAAGCCACTCATGCATTGGAGTGGACTGTTGGACTCTGTCGGACACACACACACACACACACACACACACACACACATGCATACACTCTCTCTCTCTCTCTCTCACACACACACACACACACACACACACACACTCACACAGCCATCATATTTATCATGCAAAGCAAAGTGAAAGCTCCCATTGATAGCACAGCTGAAGCGAGACGCAGTGAGACAGGCTGAGAGAGAGAGAGAGAGGGAGAGGGAGACGGGTTAAGTGAGGGGGAGGGAGGGGGGAGGGGGGAGGGGGGGGGGGGGACATTTCTCCCTCCTTAACAACCATCATCTTTAATCACCACTTCTAATTTCTCCTCCCGTTGGCTGTCACGGCGCCGGCTCCGAACTCCCTCGTCCACGCTATTCACATTTCTGGAAAGTGAAGTGAAGTTCTGAGGAAGTAAACTACTCAGATACAGGAAGCAGCCTGTGTGTGTGTGTGTGTGTGTGTGTGTGTGAGAGAGAGAGAGAGTGAAGAACTTGGGTTTTTGGCCTCAGCTCTCCAACACTGACAGAAACATTAAAGCTGCTATAATAATCAGTATCTTTCTGTCTCTTAGTGACACACAGTTGGCGACTTTCAGCTCCACATCAGCATTTTAGCATCTTTGAGCCAAATGTTTTTGGTTTTCCAGCCTGCAGTCTTGGTTCTGGTTCTGTCCCAAAACTTTTAATGCCTTGTTTCCAGTGGTCGGGTCCGAAACATGACAATGCAGAACAAGCCACGAGAGTAAACCTGCTTCTTCTTCTTCTTCTTCTTCTTCTTCTTCTTCTTCTTCTGTGTGAGTGATTTAATGCAACAGATGAAGCAAAAATTCAGCAAACATCTTTGAAGCTTAGTGTGTGTGTGTGTGTGTGTGTGTGTGTTAAACCACTGTAAGGTAAGCAGCTACCTACAGGTGTACAGTAACAATGTAAACACTGATAAAACACACACTAACACTCACTGGCACGCACACAAATGCAAAAATGTTACGTAACACTAACGTAGTTTTTATCTGTGTGTGCGCACACCTGTGTCAGGTAATAAAGACACTGTATCTGCAGTAATTATAAAGTCAGCACTTTTACCTTTACTTCAAATTCATGCTCATTTTCTCAGAGTCTAAACACAGCACAAGTTTTTTTTTTTAATTAAATACAAACCAACGGTGCGGTTGTCTTCGTGAGTCTGCCGCCGTGTGTGCTGCCATCGGTGAGTGTGTGTCGCCATCTAGTGGTCGGAGATATAACAGGGTCCGGTGGGAGAATTAGTGGAAAGTGTTGTCGCTGTTTGTTCTTAAAAAGAAAATAGGTTTTAACCCACATCTGGCCAGACGTTCACCCTTAAAACAACAAGAAAATATCATTACAGATGATGTATTGTATCATAAACCTGCTATAGAGGAGAGGCTGTGAACTTCCTGTCTCTACAGGAAGTGTAGTTTCAGTTAATTGTAAACAAAAGGTCAGGTAAATACCACAGAGATAAAAAAAAAAAAAAAGTATCTTTGACCCAGTGAAAAACAAGTTTGTGATCATTTATTGAATGTGGACTAAACAGAGATTAAAACACATTAATGTAGTAGAACTGCATGTACATGAGGAAGTATATATATATATATATATATATATATATATATATATATATATATACCTGCAGGACAGTGATGTCATCTGATATTTAACATCACTAGGAAATGATTTAATTCTAGTTTCATGTGCCTGTGATTGGTTTTGATCATTCATTCATTCATGTTAGCACGGTCTCACACACACACACACACACACACACAGACACACACACGTGTATATACAGACACATTTCAAAAGCCCCCCCCCTTACTTCCCTGCTTTGTCTTTGATAGCTGTGGGTGTTTAGTGGCACGCTGCCTCTTCAGAAGAAAGGATATGGGGGTGAAAATAAAAAAGCGAGGTGAGGAGGACAGGAGGGGGAAAGAGGATGAAGCAGGTCGGTCCACATGTTTGGTCTGTGGCCGATGGAGGCGTCACGTAAACATGGCGGTCGGCCTGCCTCCAACCTCGCACCTGACTCCGCATGTAGCAGAGAGGAGGAGAAGGAGCGTCCCCCACCCCCCGTTCACCTCCTCCGTTCACCTCCTCTGTCCGTCCGTCCCAGTGATGATGTTCTGTCACGTTTTAAACTCAACACGTACTTCAGCTTGTAGCTGCTGTTTTAACTGGTTGTTAGGAGACAAACAAAAGTACACAAACAGGTCAGTGGCAACAAGGTGAAGCAGTGTGGACGAGCATTAAGTCTGTGCCCGGGTGCAAACATTTAGCAGGAGAACCGGTCCGTATGGTCCCACCCGCTCTTAATTTCCAGGTTTCTGGAAGTTCACAGGCGTCCAGACGACTGAGCAAACACAAAACTAATCAATGAGCTGCGAGACGTGAGGGGACACATTTGTACAGTGAAGACAACATCACGAGGAGGTCTTACCTTTTTTTAAACAAAGACATGCAACTGGACTGGAGCTGTTGGTGTCATCCAGCTGGACCCGGTCGTGGTCAGGTCTCTTCTGACTCTGATAGTCCAGACCTGGTCCTGATGTAGATCTGACCCCAGCACCTGCAAGAAAAACAACAATAAACCTTTATCATTGCACCCTGCACCCGTCAGCCCTTAATCAATTATGGATCTATGGATTTAATACATACAAACACTGATATTCCTCCTATTTCATGCATACGCACACACACACACACACACACAGTAGCAGCAGTAATGGTAGTATCAGATATGACTTCAGTCAGCGCAGATAAGAGAAGTTGTGAAATGAACTATGCAAATCTTTCCACTTCAGCTCAAACTCAGTCTCATATCAAAGCTGCAGAGTGATAACGTCTCGCTCACACACTCACACACACACACACACACACACACACACACACTCACACACTCACACACACACACACACACACACACACACACACACACACACACACACACACAGAGTTGCAGATAGACTCTGTAACTATGTTGGTGGTCTCCCTCTGCTCCTCTTGTCTGCCTTTCTCTTAGATTAGTCGACTGACTGACTGGTATGTACGACTTAATTCCCAGACATTAGAGTCAGACTTTAACTGCAGTGAGTAGCTGCAGGTTACAAGGTTACAGCAACAGCTTCCTTTTTTCTTCTTCAAATAGTTCTTTCAGCAGTGAAATTAAAACTTCTGCTTCCATGGCAATTGGAAAAAACACACGACTGGATTGACTGAATCAATTTGAGGAGGTTTTTTACACTCACATGTTCCCACAACCTTAATAAAATAATTTATGTAAATTGAATGTAATTTTAACGCACTTATGACAAGAAAGAAAACTGAATTTTGATTTTAAAAAGTTTTAGATTTAGTTTCATGCAAATTAACCTACTATGTACATTAAAAAGTAAATTAAATGTGCTTTAATAAAGACGTATTGATCATTTTCATATGATAATGCAAATTAAATGACTGTAAATCACAGGCTCCTTGAAGATCACAGCTTCTGATGATAGAATAATTAAACAGACACAAACAGGATGTTTTAACTTCTGCTTTTCATGCAACGTGAACGTGGAGGTCCAAACCCTTTTGAGTTCAGCGTGTGTGTGCGTGTGCGTGTCAGGCTGCAGGTGTGCCGTGTGTGTGTGTGTGTGTGTGTGTGGTGGGGGGGGGACATTCTCCTCTGGTGCTGGAGCAGAACAAACATGGATTAGAGCCACACCACCATGCAGGTAACAACAACTCCCTGTTCATCCACACACACTCGCACACAGAGACACACACCCAAACAGCCAGCTGCTCCGGCTTACATGATGTCAGGGCCATTAAAGTCATGTAGCTGGAGAGGGCAGACAGACAGATGAAAGGCCTGTCACTGAAACAGAGTGAACTATTAGAAGGCTTATCGCCGCTGACGGACAGACAGGTTTACTGCCCGGGGCGCCGAGGCCTGTGAGGCGGCGAGGACGGCGAGCACGCGGCCCGGGTGGACGCGCGAACACGAGCTTCAGCGCCGCACACTGTGCAAAAACAAACCATCTTTACTTTATTTTCTCATCGCTGGTCCATCACACGACGTGACGACGACAGGAAACGGCGCAGAAAAGGAATGATGGATGACTGTGAGATTGGCTCACACACACACACACACACACACACACACACACACACACTCGAAACACTCGTCCGCTGTCTCCGTCTGGAACTGTGCAATCCACCGAGAGTTCACACAGAGGTTTTTCCTGATAACATTCACACCTGTACGTACAGTTGCACACGCACACCTGTGTGACCTGGCTGCATCGCGCACACACGGGTTCGACTCGCAAACGAGGAGCAAAAATGTTCCCAAACTGTTCCCCTACTGCTCGCTCTATTATGTAGTACTACTACTATTACTACTACTGTGCAGTATTTACACTGTGGAGGCTTGTTTGAGCTTCAGCGTCTATTAAACAGCTGCAACACTAACATGCTGCAATCATCATAATAATGAACATTTCTGAGGTTCTCCACGTTTTTGCTGCTCCTTCACTTCTTAAAGTGAAGGGCGGAGAACTTTATGCCACCCGCTGGATAAGCGCAGAAACAACTTTAACACTGAGCTGGCCGTCTGCTAAAACAAACCAGATGCCGCTGAGCGTGTCTGAACTCATGTCGACGCACCGGCCCAAACCAGCTGCCGCTCTGTCGAGCCGGGGGAGCCGAGACAGAGCGAGGATAGGGGCCCGAAAAAAGGCCAAGGTCAGCGGGGGCCAAGGTTTCCACGGCAACGTCAAACACACACAGACGCATTTACACAGGCAGATGCATGTTGTGAGCTCGAGTTACCACAGTAACTTAATACAAAGCGCGCGCACACACACCTCGTCAGGACTGGGGAGCGAATGTGTGGTCGGCTTTGGAGGGTTTTATCACAGTTAATTATAGACACCTTTACTGTAATCAGGCTCTTTCTGAAAGACGTCAGTGTCTCTCCTCACACTGAACATCTGACTATGCACATGTTGAAAAGGAGCGGAGATCAGTGATAAAAACAGCAGAGGGATGAAAATACAGTTCTGTCTTTTTTTTTTTTTGTTTAACTTGAAACTTCATCTGAAGGCCAACACCGTGTTAGAATAATGTCATCAATACGTTTCTGTCATTGCGTCTGTAACATCTTCTACCAAACCACTTAGGAAAAAAAAAAAAAAAAAAGTGTACGTCTGTCTGTGTGTCAGAATGATGGAGGGGCGAGGGTTTGCATTTTCAAGCGGCTGCTTGTCCCGGTCGAAACGAAGCAGATCGGAAAAGCAGCAAAGCGTGGATCGCCCCATTCTCTCTCTCTCTCTCTCACACACACACACACACACACACACCTTCAGCTTCTTACTCAAGAGGAAACATTTCTGACAGGGGATCCAGCGGCTGTGTTCATCAGGTGCTCTGTGGGTGGCTGCACTGCAGCAGCTGCCACATGGCACAGTATCTGAAGACTGCATCACAAAGGGGCAACAAAAACACACACACACACACACACACACACACACACACACACAAAAACTACGTGACTCATCTGTGAGATTCAGTTTCTGTTTGGTGAACAATCACGGAGAAATCTGTTGCAGTGGAGTAAACTCGAGAACGGGAGGTGAGATAAAAAAAGAAATGATGCTGTAAAATTACACAAGTCTTACATAAACCACTGAGTTTTCTTACAACAACAACAACAAAAAAAATGACACCCCTGGTTGTTGAGATCGTCCTGCTTCACCCAAAGATTAACACCATGTTCCATCCACAGGGAGCCAAAGTTTGTACTGCGTCCAGAGAACACAACCTCCACCCGAAGAAGAAGAAGAAGAAGAAGAGGTGGGGAAGTTTGTTGTTGGAGAAGTTTAGAGAGAAATCCTTCCCTTCATCCCATTATCAAAACAAATCTTCACCTCATCATCTAACGATATCCAGCATGGGAACTTGATTTTTGCACCCGTAATGTTGCTGGGTAAACACATTTACATCCCCACAACATGAGTAATACCTGAAACACACACACACACACACACACACACACACACACAGTTTGTCATCCATGACCAGGTCCAGTGGAGTGGATGAGGAGCTGCCTTCCTCCTGCCTCTCTGGGTCACGGAGTAAGGAGGTCAGGGTTGGAGGTGAAGAATTAGTAGCTCCATGGGAAACCCAATACCACCCACCTGGCCACACACACACACACACACACACACACACACAAAGTACACCTTCAGGAATCCTAAGTAGCCAGTTAGCAAACATGCACACACATATGCACACCTTTACATGTGTGTAAAAAAAACAACAACACAAACCAGAATGTGTCGCTGCAGCGTTTTGCTTTCATTGCCCTGCACTGCTGCTGCGTCGCACAAATTGCTTTGCAGTGAAATCGGCTCAGAGCTGCAACACCTCAGTTGGACCTGCAGAGGGAGACTCACACCACATATCACATCTCAACCACAGGCAGATTAATGAAGAAGTGAAACCACTGAATTGACGTCTATGGTTAACAACGTTTTCCTGATTGAAGTTATTAGCCCTAATCACCGCCTTTCTGGAAGTCTGTCGCTCAGCCACTCACTGTAGTATGTTGTTAGTGCTTGTCCAGGGTCAAAATCAGTGTTTGTTGTTTTTTTTTTTTTTTCTTTTCTAAGACTAATACTCAGTGGGTATTGATTCAGGCGTGCAGTTTAAAAGCCAATCCATTTCATTTGTGTTTCTCCCTGAGCGGTACGGGACGGCCGGGCTCCGCGGCCCCGGCCCTGTCAGACAAGACAGATACTCGTGCTAATGCTCCAAGACAGACACTAATATACACACACAGTGGACGCCAGAGGCTGAGCAAGCAGCCGTAACATGGAGGGGGGGGGGCAGACAGAGGGAAAACTTGTCCTAAGCCTATTAGTACCATTAGGGACACTTGGTGGTAATGATTGAAAGCCACTTAGTGCTGGTGTATTTACCAAGAGGATCAGCCGCAGCATGGTTAAACAGGCCTGATGGATTAACTCTGTCCAATACTGAGACATACACACTGTCCAGGAGAAGGGGGGCGGTCTAAATAATCCGTCAATAATAATATATTGTCAATCATCAGAACTCACGCAGTATGAAGGTGCAGATGCTGAATGGTAAACGTGAAGGGGAATAATATGGATATTAAAGACATGATGTGATATTAAATAATTAAGCACATTGTGAAGGGCCCAGCCATAATGAGGACTTGATGCTTTCAAAAGTGAAAGTAGAATAAGTGAGATTATGAAGGAATTAGTTTGCACTATACCAATATCCTGTGAGCTTTATATTTTGTCTGTGTAACCCACCCACAGTTAAAACTTTGTCTCCCTCCAAAGACACACGCGGGGGACGACGTCTCGCTTAATAATTTCAACCTGCCAGTCTGCAGCACTTAACATGACAAGCGCTTGAAAGACGGCAGCGTAACTGAACGTACACTCCAGACAAAGCTGCAGGCGGCCACACATTATCTGGTTTAATACCGTCCGCTTCCATGACAGGCGTCAAGGGCGTCACGGGTCGCCGACCACATGATCTGACTTCAAGAGGCTTAAAGTTCATGAAATGGTTTTCATAATGTTTGCTGCGTGTTTCTCCACATAAACAACAGGGTTTAAACTCCAAACAGAGGGATGAGGCTGTTGGTGTTGAGAAGCTCGGCCGGGTTCAGACTGAACCCAGTAACCTCGTAACATCTGGAGGAGTCGGTCTGGATTTCCTCTGTCCCTCAAAAAAAAAAAAAAGACATTTAGAGATGTGAGTGGTTTTTTTCTCTTTAATGCCAACAACTTCCACGATCCCTGCCGACCTGTCACACACTAACAAACCGCAGTCCAGCTGTGAGGTGGGAGCTCCCAGATGTTGCTGCTGCAGTGGCGGTTATGTAAGTGAGTGTAGATTATACCCAGGACAGCACAAACACAGACAGATAGCGGATTAGCGGCAGGATTTGCAGTGTAAAGCTCTCCTGCTTTTGACTCTTTATTTTATTTTTATTTTTTGACATTTCTGCTCTTACCGGACGCACAGCAGGACAATAACCACAACACAAAAACACGACACCAGGCTGTTGAGGTGAGCGGGCCTTGCCTGGCCCTGCTGACTCATCGTGTGGCCCTCAGCTGTCTGTAATCCTGCAGATTAATGCATGTCGGTGGCGCTTGGTTTACCGTTTGTCCTCTGATCTTCAGAAGAGGCTTTGGTGACGGAGAGGCCGGCAGGAGGGAGGCGCTTGGTGGTGGAGAAAAGTCGAGTCACACTCGCGTCTCAAGGGAACAAACGCAGGGTTCATAGAGAACAGTGCAAAAACACACACATGCATTTGTGAGTTCATCTTTATTTTACATTCAGGAGAAAGAGAGAAGGAAAAAAAGTGGTGGGAAGCTGCAGGTTCCCTGTTCTAACTATAGCTACCGGAACACATTGATTACACTGGATCATTATCATCTGTGTCTCTTGCCATTGATGGGAACCAGTGTTTTCAATCGCCTCCAGCACCCTGAATCAATTTAGAAAATGCACCGCGCAGTCAAACCAGATACTTACTTAGATTATGAGATTATGAGAAGCAGGGGCGTTTTCTCATCCTCCCCCGTGTGGCACCATTTGTCGTCTTTACATTATCGACCGATGGGGATGTACGGCGGCCAAGTCTCCGAGGAGGGAGGGAACGGGATGGGATTCATCAGTGGGAGAGCGCCATTAATGACCTCACTTTATGTGAGATGCCTCACAAGAGAAATCCTGGAACAAGGGGAGGACCGCTGAGCCTGGTCGGGAGATTTAGGAGAAAGGAATTAAAAGGATGAACACACGCCCCGAGCACCTTCGTGGGAGTGGTGTTGTATGTCTGGCTCTAAATGACTGGAATCTTTCATTGTGAAAATGCACCACATGATCAATTAAAGAAAATTACAGGACGCGAATGAGCCAGGGCCCCATGAATGAATGAATGAGTGCAAAAAGGGAACGAGTTTTTCCGCTCATGTTGAGTTAGGACTTGCCCCAGGAGATGAGTAAACAAAGCGTCTCTGGATCGACACATCTCAAACACACTGAGCAAATCCGCTTTAAGCCTCCACTCTGTCGGCCCTGTGTCAAACATCACTCTCCGGTTTGAAAAGTGCCCGGTAAGCAATCCAGATATGACTCAGTGCCCTGCATTGTCACTATTCGGTGTATACAGTGTTAGCAGCTTGTAATGCTGCAGTGCCACTGCAATATATACATTTCATACATGGTGCGGGTCCATTGAGCACCAGACAAGCTTAGTAATAAACAAAGGCCTGATGTGCTCCATGCATATTGCTCATGTTGCTTCTGATTGCAGGTTTTAATGACACTTTTTGGAAAGCTCTTACTGAAGCTAAAGCAAGTTGAACTCAATTTGGACCCAGAGCAAAAACAGGTTAAGCTCAAATATGAACGTATCAGCTGAAGGGCCCCGAGCAGATTCTCTATTCCTGTCACTTATAATTTAGTGCCACATATTTCCAGTATCCAATACAAATGAGCGTTTAAATTACCGCAAACTTCCATTCATTGGACCCGGGGCTTCTTACATTTAGTTTACTTTACTTAAATCACAGACTACGTGCATGTGTTCCTCATGTTAAATCGATCCTTGTATTTACAGCACGGCGTACGTAACGTCAGGCCCCGCCCCTTCAGCAGATCCGAATGCAGACAGGTAGGGGGCGTTCACGGGCCGCCGGAGAAGCGGCCACTGTCCGCACAGCGCTGCGTGTTGGCAGGGGGAAGCAGGTCGTGGCAGAGCCGAGATGGTGCGCAGCTCGCTGGGACTCCGCGTCCAGCCGCCTGTCACTTCTTCTCGCCGGGACTCGCTCGTCTGGACGTCAGCGCGGGATGGGAGAGAACGGATTTGTTGCGTTTTGCGCCGTCGCATTGCGTGAATGCGCCGCGTGATGCGACCGAGAGGGGCTGCCTTTCGCCGGGGAAATATTTATGGTTTCGGGACGGTTTTGTTGGAGTAGCTAGTTGCTAGCGCTGGGGCTAGCGACTGTGCTCGCTACTTCGAACGTATTTTTTTTTATTTTTATTTTTATTTTTTGGGGGGGGCAAGGATGCTACGTTGGATACGACAGCAGCTGGTAAAACTACTCCCCTATATTTTCCTCATACCGTTAGCCGTCATTAGCTCGGAGAAATACAGAAGTTAGCCCACGGGAAGCTGTATGAACTTTAGTTGGATAAACAGTTAGCATGCTAACGCTGCCGAGTCGCCGTTGCCCGTGTGTTTGTGTTGGGGGGGGGGGTGACAGCCAGGTGTACGTTAACGCGTTAGCCACCTTCACGGCTAGCTGCCGGTAATTTAGCCAAACACGGTCAACTCTGCTAACTACTTTAAAACGACTGTTTGTGTGTTTAAACTTGACTCGATGTGAAGTTTTTTTTCTTCCTGCGTTTAAAGCTGCTCGTTGCGAGTAAAAAAAAAAACGCTCACTCGGTTAGCGTCAGCAAGCTAACCGGCTAACCACGTAAAAACAAACTTGGTTAAAGTTGCTCCGCGTCGCTAGCGCCGCCTCCATTTAGCTAATGTTTGCTTTCGGCGTCCGCGGACACACACTCGCTCTTAACTTTAACTTTGGAGCTTTTTTATTGACTCATTTACGTCCCCGGCGCCAGCAAAACTTACTTTAACAGCTGGGAAGATAACATAACAACTCTCGCTGTTATCTTAAGATGTATTGACACCGTGTTATTGTTGTTTTTTTTTTTTTATCATTTCTTAGATAGTCAGACGCGCATTCGGTGGCTGCAGTGTGGCGTTACCGGCCTGTTATCGATCACCTGTATTTCCTGTATTTGCTGTAATCACCTGTTGTTTCGCCTACAAACATGGACACGCCGGACGGGCAGAGGCATGAGTGTTTGCGCTTCAGCGGGACCGTGCCGAGCCATAATGTGTGCGGGACCCGTTCTGGTTTCAGGAGACTAGACATTTAAATCACGCATGAGGGATGCCTGATGCCAGTCATGCTGCGGTGACGCAATGGTCACGGTTTTTATTTGCAGGTTATGTGTCCTTGCAGTTGAGCTCAGTGGTGATATGATGAGTGTTTTCTGGTCCTTCCAGTCGTGTTAAGAGTGGAAAATAAATGTGCATAAATCAGAGTGGTGTGACAGGGGCCGTGTGAGCATGTGAGCGGGGTTATGCTCATGTGAATGAATGGATGATAGCGCATCATGAGATTAGTTGTGTTGATGTCGACACAGCCCTGAGTGTCTCTCTGTGCTCAGGACGGGGTTGAAATTCCTGCTCAGTTTTGTCAGCGCGTTCTAAAAAGTTTGTCCTTTCCGCTCTCGGAGATTAAATTTCGGCCCCTCACTTCTTCCTCTTCCAGCACCGTAGAGAGTTCGTCTCCACAGGAAAACCTCCCTCCTAATTTGAGATAGCTCAGTTCATTTGACCTATCCCATATAATTAACCGCCTGGTTAATAAAAAAAAAAATAAATGAGATTAAAATGCGTTTCAGTACAACTATCCTAATGAAAGAAGTTTGTTGGGGGCGTCGTCTGACCTTGGTATCAGCTGGAAGTTAATGCACAGATGTTTATTCACTCACATATTTGCTTATCAGGTTGTTTTTTTTTCCTCCCGGTGACACTGGTCCACATGAAGAAGGATGGGGAAGGGGAAGGGGCAGTGTGACAGGCCCATCAAGGCTTTTTCCACCAGCTGCACTGGCGTCATACTGATATTGCTGCATTTACATCACCACAGAGTACAGTTAAGGTCGTAGCTGCTTCTGGAAAACCTGTGTCTTCACATTTTAGTTTCAATTTACAAAGCACAAGTTAGCGTAAGTTTTATGCATTTTCTGATTTCCTTGCTCCCAGGCTGCCACTGGTCCGTGCCCATGAGGTATCTGGGAGCTGTCGCCATTTTAATCCAGAACACGGCCACATTTGCATCGTCCTTTCCACAACTTCAGTGATATATTATTATACTGGTTTTTGTTTTTTGGGGGTTTTATTTCCCAAAGGCACGCTGTGCAAATTTGAAGGTTTTTTTTTTTTAAATTCTGCAGCAAGGTTTGCTTTTGCTGGTTTGGATATTGCTTCAGTGCACCAAGGAAGACGAAATTTCAAAACAGCCTCCGCCTGCACTACAAGTCCACCATGATTATGGTGTAATTTAGGGAGGGAGGGGCAAAAACAAAATTAAAGATAATTAAACGCTCACACTGATACATTACCTGGATCTGAAACAAGTTTCTGTCCCTGCAAACTGAATTTTATGCCAGTGTAATGACAGGAAACCCGTGGCTGTGAGATGCGGGAAGTGAAAAATGGGGATTATGGAGATAAACGATCGCTGCAGTAAACCATCAGATAAATAACAAGCCAGAGTCACCCCTTGATAAAACTTTAAACTTCCTCATCATCCGCTGCTCCGCTTCCGGGCGTTTCATCTCACGCCACGCGGTGCGAGATACGTGTCAGGGACGCCTGTGGTCACGTTAGCGTTGCTCGTGTCATCGGCGATGGCGTGAACAGCGGCGGCCGTCTCTGCCGACATTCCTCCCGCTCCCTCTCCCCTCTCCATTAATCTTCATGCAGCCCCGTCGCTCCCTCTCCCCATCTCTGATTAGCTCATCCCATTTGATTAAATGCCTCTTAGTCTCTAAAACCACCCAGTGCTTTGCCTTGGATGTGATGTCATCATCTATTTACCCCCCCTCCCCCCTCCCCCGAGGCACTGTGGGGCTCTTAGGTCGTACGCAGGGAGTAATTACCTGTCGGCCTGTAAATTTACAGGGGGCGGCATGAGCGTCTGTGGAAAAATAAAATAAAAAATCTGATTTCAGATGTTTACGAGAGAGCCACGTTGCAGCCGTCGCCACGCTGACGGTCGTGTTTCTTTCTCTCTCTTTTTTTATTTTCACTGCACGAGGCACCCTAATATGCGGTCGTACCTGTCAGGCAGGTGTGACATCAGCAATCCCTTCCTTTCATCAGTCCCTTTCGGGGGACACCTGAGCATTTGGGTCCGCCCTCGTCCCTAGCTGCTCGTATCTCGCCGTGCTGGGGCGTAGCGGAGACGTGGACGCACCTGCACGTCGCCGGCGGTCGAGGTTCGATATCGGCGTCTGTGGTTGCTCACAGAAACACCTTCTTTCCTCAAGGCCACGTCCGTGTGACGCCTAACGCGGGGGCACCTTCGCGCGCATTCAGCCGGCAAGCGGGCGAACGCGAGCGACGGCGCGCGGAGATATTAATGATTAAACCACCTTCACCGATTGTTGTGGCGCTGAGGTCGAACCTCACGTTGTCTGAAACGGAGGGCGGAGGAAGGAAGTGAGAAATGATCTGTATCCACATCAAGGTCCCTTAAGACGTTAACGGTCCTAAAACGGGGGAATTAACATAATCTATCTGCGGCTCGATGCCTGACGACGGCGACCGCTTTGCTCGATGCGGGGATTTCTCACTTGCCAAAATCACTTCCTGGTAGGAAGTGTCTGCAACCGTCGGTACATACGGGTCGATTTGAAATCCGGCGTTACAACATACGTTACGTTTGTTTAAACGTCCTGAAGAAACGTGTTTCCTGTCCAGCTCTGACGCTCCTACCGGCGTCACCCTGACTGAATCTGATGCTGCTGTTGCTCTTCTTTAAAAAAAAAAAAAAAAAGAGGAAAAAAGTTGTGAGTTGAATAAAAAAAGAAAAGCAAACTGCAATCACTGAGCTGCTTGGAGCTCATTCCAAAAAATAATTATCCGTGACTTCAGGACATTTAAGCCCCTGTTGTTTTATCGCAGCTCAGCGCCGGGAAGTTTTAACCGGGCGTTCATTCGTTTTACTCGAAAATTAGCGAGGAGGACGAGGCGATACACACACATGTGATGCTGCTGTGCGTTATCTAACAGGAAGAGTCCTGTGTTGTTATGGAGATCAAGGGTCCCTGAGCTCATCGCAGGTTCTAATAATCTATGAAACTCCATAACAGTGTCTTTGGGATTACAGCAGATTATGACGTGTTTTGCTGCTGTTGAACCGTGGCCTCGGTTTTGGGCCTTTGCTTCAGTCTCGTAGCGTTGTGTTGGACTAAACTGAAATATGAACGCAGACAAGTGTGTGTGTGTGTGTGTGTTAGACCCACCACATGTAAACTGAGTGATTGTCCTTCTTCTCCAGATGAGCAGATGAAAAACGACATCATTATCATTATTGACGACCTCTCTGATATCAATATTACTTGGATCTGTTTTGCATTTTTCACAAACCTGCTGTCAGGATCGAGTCCAACACGCGTGACGAGTGTGAACGTTGACGCTCGCAGTCGTCACGGGTCCTTTAAAGGCCGCTTGCAAATTAACCCGCAGCCCGCCGCCGTTATTTTTAGATCCCGGCGTCGTTTAATCTGTGTGGTCAGCGACGAGGGAGGGTGTGGAGGCCGTTGGCCGGACGGCAGCGAGCGGCTCATTTCTCACCCGTTTATACTTTTTATCGTACGAATTCAAAATTTCAAAATATTCTGTTTACGACGATATGAAATGGAGAAAAAAAAAAAAAAAAATCAGAACAGTTTGATTGGTTTTCTTCACCGATTAACGTTTTGTCCCGAGGTGCCGCAGCACCGTCCTGCACGAGATGAAAATGTGTGTGTATGTGAGTGCGCTGTCTCCCCTGGGAGTTGTTGTGTGTGTAACCCTCTGCCCCCCCCCCATCAGGGCTTCGACCCCCCCCATCAGAGCGAGACCAGGACGGTTTATGTGGCGAACCGGTTCCCGCAGCACGGCCACTACGTACCACAACGCTTCGCGGACAACAGGATCGTCTCCTCCAAGGTACGGCGGCGCTTCGTGTTGAAGCTTTTTTGCCTCACCTCATATAAATAACTGCGCGCGAT
Source organism: Psettodes erumei (assembly GCA_016785225.1). NCBI lineage: Eukaryota > Metazoa > Chordata > Actinopteri > Pleuronectiformes > Psettodidae > Psettodes > Psettodes erumei. Next base: position 1,722,093 of record JAFBJZ010000938.1, read on the forward strand.
TGGCTGGTCGTCAGCGATGAACGTCATCGATCGGGCGGCCGATTAAATGACTGCAGTTGGATGATGCAGGAAAACACGCGGAGATAAATCCTTTTTTCAGACGTGGCGTTTGCTTTTATATATTTAAAACACAGGGCCATCTGGAACGCCTCATCTTAAATATGGCGCCGCTAAGATCTGCAGATACTCGTCTTCCTGTTTCCGTAAACCCTGAGTGTTTTTTTTTTTCTCTCTCTCTTCAGTACACAGTTTGGAACTTCGTCCCCAAGAATCTGTTCGAGCAGTTCAGAAGGATCGCCAACTTCTATTTTCTCATCATCTTCCTCGTGCAGGTACGAACGCTCACTTCATTTATATCGTCTTATATGAAGTGTGACCTCGGCCTTTTTTTTTTTTTTTTTTTTTCTTGCCGTGAATCCAGTGTTAGCACACACGCACGCTCGGCCCGCCCCTTCACCTCGCATCAGCCGGGCCGGCGCTGAGGAGGCATTTAGATTCCTCCTGATGGATCTAGGTCTGTGTAGCGAAGCCCAAAGCGATCGACTTGACTCCGTCCTTTTCACCCGCTCGCCTCTTTTTTTCTTTTTTTTTTGACGTTTTCTTCGACGGCTGTTTTCACGCGCCCCCGAGGTGGATCCCTCCTGCGAGCTGTTTACTCCCCTCTGCACACCGAGCGCGGTCTTAGCTTGATCGTAGTTTGTTTAAATTCATATTAGAGCAGGACAGTTTGTTGTCACTGTTTGTCAACATGTTCAAATATGTCTTTCTTTGTATCCCGAGGAGTTTTCCTCGCTAACAAACGGCGCTACTCGCCCAAACGGATCCCCGAGGCCTAACAGACGCGAGCGTGTTTTTGTTTCCCGTAAAACGCTCGTTTATTTTTTCATTTGTGTCACATCTGGTCACGTCATCGTCCCCACGTGGATGCAGGAGATTAGGACTGAAACGCTGGGAGGGACGGATCACGTGATCTGTGCTTCTCTGCATAAAAGACACGTAATATAGATCGCCCGGGTTGCTTAGTGACACCGTACATCCACACATCACATATATGCTCCCGCTCTACACCCTCAGCTGTTCACATAAAATAGCACAAATCTGTGAATGAATCGAACGTGAACGAGTTGTTGCGGGTAAGAGGGACGTTTTGCAGAGAGCGAAGCCTCGCCCTTCATTTTCTGCACCGCTGCAGTTCTGGGGAAAATGCGCGCAACCCGCGCGAGTGCATCACCTGATCCACGTGAGGCCTGCGGCGTGCCTGCAGTGTCGCTTTTGTGCGTGTGTAGTTCTGATCTGACAGTTAGACTTTGAGGAAACTGTCGGGGGGTTTCCTGTTTCGCACATGCCGCCGCATCTGTTGACATCTCTGCACGCTGCGCTCTGTGTTTGTCTTTCCAGTTAATGATAGACACCCCAACTTCCCCAGTCACCAGCGGCCTGCCTCTCTTCTTTGTGATCACGGTAACGGCCATAAAGCAGGTGAGAACACCGGCGCTTCCCCTTTTTTTGGTTTTGCTGAGAATGAGAACTTCCTGAGCGGCTTTTTTTTTTTTCGCAGGGCTACGAGGATTGGCTGAGGCACAAGGCGGACAACGAGGTGAACGGGGCGCCGGTGTTCGTGGTGCGCAGCGGCAGTCTGGTCCAAACGAGATCCAAGAACATCAGGGTGAGACGGCAAAAAAAAAAAAAAGAAACTTAAAATAACTTTTCACACTTCAGAGCCAGGAGCCATAACCTTCCTCAGCCTGGCTGTTAGATTCCTGGTGCTGGAGGCGACTCTCGACCGTATAAATTGAGAACACAACACGTCGCAGTAACACAAAGTGCTTTCACGTCCATATTGTTGGGCTGCACCCATGCGGTCTCCTCTCCGTCACCCGGAGAACACCTGTCAAATCCTCTGAGGTCGGTCTTCTCGGAGACGCCTTAAGTAGCGCGTCTGGGGCCACCGTCGGCGGCGCCGCTGATGACACGGCATGAAAACCAGCCTCTAGGGGTTGCATTCATGGTCCGTGGAAGTCCGTGAGTTCACAACACGACTCGCTAATGTCTAATTGCCTGTCGCAGGCGTTAGTCAGGAACAAAGCGATGCTGTGGTTCAAAAAGAACACGACCTATAATTTCACGGCTGCCGTCACCATCATTTAAATACCTGAGACAGGCGTAAGTGGAGGAAGTTCATCGCAACAGAGGGAAATTCACTGTCACACATGAATAAAATAAATGTCTAACAGCCGCCCCCCCCCGTGTCCTCGCTCTGTCTGTCCGTCCAGGTGGGCGACATCGTTCGCGTGGCCAAGGATGAAACGTTCCCCGCCGACCTGGTGCTGCTGTCGTCAGATCGCGCGGACGGCACCTGTCACATCACCACCGCCAGTCTCGACGGAGAGACCAACCTCAAGGTCCGTGTGCGTTCAGGGCCCGTGTCAGAGCCGCTGCCGCCACGAGCGTGGACGCCATGCTCTGACGCCATGCTCTGACGCCATGCTCTGACGCCATGCTCTGACTCCATGCTCTGACTCCATGCTCTGACGCCATGCTCTGACGCCATGCTCTGACTCCATGCTCTGACTCCATGCTCTGACCCCATGCTCTGACGCCATGCTCTGACTCCATGCTCTGACTCCATGCTCTGACTCCATGCTCTGACTCCATGCTCTGACGCCATGCTCTGACGCCATGCTCTGACTCCATGCTCTGACCCTCCCAGAACGACGTCCTGTTACACTTCATTTTGTGGTTCTGTTTTTGTTTTTTGTTTTTTTTTGAGCTGGCCTAGAAATGTGTTGGTGCAATCTGTGCACGTTTTTGAAATATTCATAGATTTTGCTGCAGCTGTGTGCGTACTGCAGTACAGAGATACTGCAGTACTGCACCCTCTTCTTGCTGTCACACTACCAAAGATGAAGTACTGTAGTAAATACAGATATAAATGTATATACTGCTCATGGAGGGGGGGTAAAAAGAGCTGAGCTGTTCTGGGTGGGATGAGAACGCGTTGGTCGGTGGACGATGTGTCACTGAATGTATTGATCGATACCCAGCTAAAAGGCTGCTGATTGGATCGATTGGGTTGATTGATGAAAGCTCGGCCAGGCGACGAACCGCAGCGCTGCGCTGCGGTGCTTCAGTTTAGCGGATATGAATGGAGCCGGTTAACGGTACAATGTGATGTCATCGAGGCGGACGAATCACAGCGTGAGTTCACTGCCCCGCCCATATTTGGACAAGTCTTGTCTTCTTTTGGTTTGAATATCCATTCGTCTGTCGTACCCTCACCTTCGACCCCCGACATGACGTAGTTCCTCCATCAACTCCGCCGCGTTTACGGTGGAGGTGCAGCTTCATCCTCCCCCGTGAGCCGAGTAAGTTAAACGACGATTCCCCAAAGCCGACATTCAGGTGTATTTGTGTGTTTTGTGTTTGTGCGCAGACGCACTACTCGGTGGCCGAGACGTCGGTGTGTCAGTCGGTGTCCCAGCTGGAGGCTCTGCAGGCCGTGGTGGAGTGTCAGCAGCCGGAGGCGGATCTGTACAGGTAACTGCTGCGAAAACACTCGCCTCGTCTCGTTTTGTTGGATCCCCTAAAGAACCCGGAGAGTTTGTCGACTCCGTTTAAGAGGCCGCTGTGATTAAAACACGGAGGAAAACGTGAGGCGGCCCCGTCCGTCCGACGACCCCTCTTCCTCCCGTCCGCCTCAGCCGACGTCTTTAGGATCGATCGGTGTATTTTTAGATCGGCTGCATTGAAATGCACTTAACTAAAACCCGGCTATTGTCAGCGCTCTGCACTAATGTGATTTCTCCACCATCACGTCAACGTGAAAAGCTAGTTTCCATAATCACGTTAAGGAAGTTGGAGATAAAGCAGAGTCTGTCGGAGCGGCCGGAGTGTGTGCACTGCACCGGGTTTGTCATTGGGTTATGACACGTGTGTGTGTGTGTGTGTGTGTGTGTGTGTGTGTGTGTGTGTGAGACAAACACTCCTGATAGGGCGAAAGGCGATGCGTGTTTTTCTTAGTGCATCTTTGTTTACAAAATGATTTCATCCAACAGATAACAAAAAAAAGAACACCTGAAAAGAAAACCTTTGCACAGCTGCGGAGAAAAATAATCTCGTGCATTTAGATTATGTCAGATTACAGGGGGAGGAATGTGAGTACCGACCGCCCGCGTATAAGTGCAGGCTTTGTGTCTCTCAACCGAGATGCCTGGTGTGTTTTTCCAGGTTTGTCGGTCGGATGACGGTGACTCAGCACGGGGAGGAGATCGTCAGGTGAGATCACTTTTATCCTGCTGTTGTCACTTGTGGCAAAACGAACCAAAGACAGTGAAGCGGGATTATACAGGGAGGCAAAACAGGCTTCGCTCAGATGAGACCATTTGGTGTAAGGTGTAGAATAAAACCAAATCTACCTGGATAATGTTTTTGAAAAGACTTGAGTTATTTAAGATTCTTGTTCTGAAGTTCCACAGTTTTTCCACCCACGTCCACGTCTCTCCGTCTTTGTGTAATTTTTGTTGGTTTGTTGCCTTCACGTCAGGCCGCTGGGTCCGGAGAACCTGCTGCTGCGCGGGGCCAGGCTGAAAAACACCAAAGAGATTTTCGGTGAGTCGATGGGAAGCGTAAGAAACAGCCGAACCTTCGTCTGAGAGCGCGGCAGTCGGGGATGTGGAGGGTTAAACGACCTCCAGGGAGCGGGACGTGTCCGGCTGAATTGAGAGAGACAGGAAGACGTGATTGCGGCAGTTGGAGGAAACAAGCTGCCTCCGAGCTGCTTCCAGTGGATATTGGAAACGTGACAGAGAGGCGACGGCCACGTCGCTGCCGTGACACAAACAAAGCCGAGCTCTGTGGACATTACGGGCTGGGCAGGCCACTCGGTATCACGGCAGACTGGCCACTGGGTTTTATGCATACACCATAAAATTTAAAAAAAAAAAAAATGGACGTAGCTTCCGTAACTTCACCCGTTGGTTTGTGAGCTGCTGTTCTGACGCCTCGAGTTTGGCGATTCGGCCGCAGCCATCTTGGTTTTTTGAAGCCTGGCGTTACCATATTTGGACAACAGGGTGGAGCGAGGGGCGGATCTGACCACATACGTGATGGAAATGCGCTACCTGTCAATCACAGCATAGCCACGCCCCCTAAACCTCTCCTGCTTCCTGGTCTTTTCTCCTCTCAATGGATCATAATGTCCAACATGAACATGGTGTTGTGTTAAACTCAGTGTGAAAATGTTTACATCATAAATCCATTTCCTCACTGACTTCTATACAAACAGACCAGAGGAGTCGCCCCCTGGTGGTCGCTCAGAAGAAGACGGGTTTAACACACGGACCAGGAAGCTGTGTCCATGTTTTTTTTTTTTTTTTAAAGTCTGTGGTTTTATCTGCAGAACAAACCTGCAGATTCACCATTTTTTGTGTCCATGTTTCACCATTTGTGCTGGAACATCCAACGGTTTAATGTCTTTTAAGTTCGCTGGAGTTAATCAACCAACTGTGTTGTTGCAGGCGTGGCGATTTACACAGGGATGGAGTCCAAGATGGCCCTCAACTACAAGTGCAAGTCCCAGAAACGCTCGGCCGTGGAGAAGTAAGCGCTCTCTGCCGGGCAAGCTGCACGCCGCCGCCGTGCGTCGGGACGGGCTGTATTGACCCGTTGTTTTCCCTGCGTCAGGTCCATGAACACCTTCCTGATCATCTACCTGGGCATCCTGCTGTTTGAGGCCGTGCTCAGCACCATCCTGAAGTACGCCTGGCAGGCCGAGGACAAGTGGGACGAGCCCTTCTACAACCAGAAGACGGAGCAGGAGCGGAACAGCAGCCCGGTTAGTCCAGTTTTTGTTCTGAGCTTCGTTATCTGTAAGCAGTGCAGGATATCAGCCCCGGAGATGAGACGAGCGGAGGTTTTGGTCCACGTTCCGTTTCTGTCTCCGTCTTGTCACCGACACACACTTAACACACACCGAGAGGAACGGCGGCGCACAAAATAACGGCTGTGGGTTTTTTTTGGTTTTTGTTAGAGCGAGGAGAACAGCTGCTCCAGAAACCACATCGCTCTGCGGCGCAGCCTCCTCCTCCTCCTCCTCCTCTCCGGGGAATCTAATCCTAAAAAATTACAGTATTTGCACTATCCCATGGCAGGTGCAGCATTTTTGTTGCATGTCCTGCCTGCGTCAAGGAAAGCCAAATTAAATATCTTTTATCGTGTTTAGCAAGAGGCTGTCATGTCCATAAACTTGGCTCTCGCACGACGCCCGGTCTCAGTCTGTCTCACTGTCCTTTCCTGCCACATAAAGTGATTAAATCCTTCACGGGGAATGGATTACCCTGCCTGCTTCGATTTAGAAGGATCAGATCGGCGTTGAGAACGTCAATTTGCGTAGTTTAACACATTACAACCTGTTTACTGAGATGAATTCGTGTTCCCCTGTCGCTGTCGTCTTATCTCATCACGTCGCCGCTCGCCCTCGTCGTCTGACCCAGAAAAAAAAAAAAATTTCTCTCCGCCTCCATTAGATTTTAAAGTTCATCTCGGACTTCCTGGCATTTCTGGTCCTCTATAACTTCATCATCCCCATCTCGCTCTACGTCACCGTGGAGATGCAGAAGTTCCTGGGCTCCTTTTTCATCGGCTGGGACCTGGACCTTTACCACGAGGAGAGCGACCAGAAAGCTCAGGTCAACACGTCCGACCTCAATGAGGAGCTGGGCCAGGTACGGAAATCATCCTGCCACATATATAAATATAAATATATATATATACATGTGGAAACTTCTCCGCCTCTCCTCTCGTCTCCCAGGTGGAGTACGTTTTCACCGACAAGACGGGCACGCTGACGGAAAACGAGATGCAGTTCCGCGAGTGTTCGATTAACGGCACCAAGTACCGGGAGGTGAACGGCAAGCTGGTGCCCGAGGGCGTGACCGACGACTCGCCGGACGGTTCCGCGGCTCACCTGGTAACCCGCGGGCGCACACACACCTGATGTCGTCGACGCACGCGAACGCGAAGCGAACTTTCTCACCCCTCCCTCCTTCCAGGTGGGCGAGGAGCTGCTGTTCCTCAAGGCGGTGTCGCTGTGTCACACCGTTCAGATCAGCTACGACCAGCCCGACTGCCTGGTGGGCGGAGGGGACCCCTTCTCCCACGTCAACGGCTTCTCCTCCACCCACATGGAGTACTACGCCTCGTCCCCGGACGAGAAAGCTTTGGTGGAGGCAGCGAAGAGGTGAGGTCCCGGCGGAGGCTCCAAAAAAGAAATCTGTGCGTCGCTCTACAAAAAATCTTCCAAGATTCACGCATGTCTGTGATTTCCAACCGTCGGATCGGATTACGTGGAGCTTGCACCCGTGACCCGGAGCCTCCGCGCTCCGCCGAGCCGCAGACACCGAGTCTCTGTGTGGATTTACAACCTGGAGGCGACGCAGCAGGAAACCCTGACCTCAATAATCAGCGGCAGATATAACGCTCGGTTAACGCCAGTCGTTTTTCTCCCCCCGCGGGGACGCAATCTTCGGCGCTCGGTTCGTTTGAGGCTCGGTCGCGTCGCGGCATCGCCTCGTTCGGAGTCCTGGTTTTCCATTTCATCGGGCTTTTCCCACTTTGTTCCCACAGTATAAACACCGGCAGTAAACTGTAAGTGTTTCATCGCAGGGAGAATGATCGATTGGAGAGCCTGAGGGGCAGCGTTAAAACTAAAAAGTCGCATTTTCTTTCAGTCTTTTAGACGCCCAGGTGCCTTTGAAACTCTCTAAACTCTAAATTGGATTTTTCACCCCCCCCCCCTTCCGAAAGGTCAACGTCTCGCAAAGAGTTGTAGCTTTTTAACGGCGTTTGTTTCTCTTCAGAATCGGAGTGGCCTTCACCGGCGGCAGCGGGGACACCATGGAAATCAAAACGTTCGGCAAGTCGGAGAAGTACGTCCCGTCCCTCCAACCAAACTGTTTTAACTCCGCTGTCATTCTATAATTTATAATCTGTCACAGACCTCTTTTGATTTTTATTAATTCAGGTACAAAATGATATTGAAGTTAACAAAGTCTGTCTCTGGCTCAGGTACAAACTGCTCCACGTGTTGGAGTTCGATGCCGACCGCCGGAGGATGAGCGTCATCCTCCAGACTCCCTCAGGTAACGCTTCGCACATCTGATCGGTAACGGACAGAATCGAAGCGCTCGCGTTTACCGTCTTCTCGCCGTGTCGACCTTCAAGGAGGCAAAGTGCTGTTCACCAAGGGAGCGGAGTCGGCCATCTTGCCCTTCACGACCAGCGGCGAGATAGAAAAGACGAGGCTGCACGTCGACGAGTTCGCGCTGGTGAGGAGTCTCTTTATTTTGTTTGGTTTTTTTTTTCGCGTGATCGTAGGCCTGACGTGCAGTCATTACTTTCAGCTCTACCGCTTTCTGTTCCCATTAGACTGTAAATTCTTCACCACGACCGCCACACACACACACACACACACACACACACACACACACGCATATGTGACGCACACATCGTGTCATCGTACGACAATACCCAGGAGTCGTTGCTCTGGCCTGGGTTGATTTGCGGTTGTCCGCTCCCCCAGGCTGCCTCCTTGATTTAAAGCTTTGATAATTTGTTTTTCTGTTCTTTCTCTCTCTCTCTCTCTCTCTCCTCCCGTGCACCTCCCTTCCCTTCTCCTCCTCTCCCACCCTCATCCTCCTGACATCCTCACATGTCCCCGTCCCGCCCACACAAACTTGTTCTTTGTCCTCATTTGAATCATTTACCGTCGTCGTATCTTTTTCCTCATATGCTCGTTTCTCTTGGTTTTTTTTTTTCCTCTGCCCATCACCCTCCTCCTCCTCCTCCTCCTCTCCTCCTCCTCTTCCTCCCCCCACCCTTGTAGAAAGGTTTGCGGACCCTGGTGGTGGCGTGTCGCCACTTCAGCCCGGAGGAGTACATCGATGTGGACAGGCGTCTGAACAGCGCCCGCACGGCGCTGCAGCAGAGGGAGGAGAGGCTGCAGGAGGCCTTCAGCCACATCGAGAGAGACCTCCAGCTCCTGGGAGCGACCGGGGTGGAGGACAAGTACGGACTCTCTGGAATATATTAGCGTCGCCCCTTTCGCTAAATACTAAACCTCATCGCATCCGTAACTCGTAGCCAGAGAAACGCAGCTGCACCACGTCTGTAAAAAGTAGGAAGAGGCTCATTCTGCAAACAAAATGATGGAGGACAACATACAGATATATGGTCGTGTTTAGTTGTTGTTGTTGTTGTTTTTAATGATGCATTGCCACTGGCGATGAGTCACTGTTTGGATGAGACATATGTTTTATTTCCACATGGTTAGTTTTAATGCAGCAAATTAACAGTTTACTGTTTGTGTATTATGGGCATTTTTAAAAAATTAGTTAGAAAATCTCTTTTTTTTTTATTTTTTATTTTATCCCCCTCCTCATAAAGAAAGCAGCTGCACACAGGGAGACAATAACCAGCCATTGATGATCGTTTTGAAAAGCTGGGGAAGCTGCTAATTTAAAATTGAATGGACGTGAATCGGGGGGAAAGAGCGGGGGCGCTTTGTCAAGCAGCAGAAAACCCACGGTCACAAACAAGCAGGCAGAGAATCTCCAGCAAACAAACAAACAGGCGGTGTGTAGTCGGCGGGGAGATGGAGACGTGGCCTCGCTGGAAATGGAAACGCCGATAACGCGTTTGCGTCCGCTCGCCATCTGCTCCTGAACATAAGCCTCTCGCTCCGCTCTCCCACTCTGTTTATCTCTCTATTATCTCTGCCGCTCTTGTTTCTGGATCTGGAATGAATTCCTCCTCAGGCGCACATGGTCCCAATCAAAAGCATCTCCTCTATTACGGAAGACAAGACTTTTTTTCCTAGATAAGATAAATCCGTTTAGTTATGGGAATATCACGTCTCTCTCCCGCAGACTCCAGGACAAAGTCCAGGAGACCATCGAGGCTTTGCGGCTGGCGGGCATCAAGGTGTGGGTGCTGACGGGGGACAAGCACGAGACGGCGGTCAGCGTCAGCCTGTCCTGCGGCCACTTCCACAGGACCATGAACGTCCTGGAGCTGCTGCAGCAGCGCTCCGACAGCGAGTGCGCCGAGCAGCTCCGCAGGCTGGCCAGGAGGTGAGTCTGTTCGCTTCATATTTAAACACGACGAATCTTTTAAAAATCTGAAACTCACCGCGCCCTGACGCAGGATCAAGGAGGACCACGTCATACAGCACGGCCTGGTGGTGGACGGCGCCAGTCTGTCGTTGGCGTTGAGGGAACACGAGAAGCTCTTCATGGAAGTGTGCAAGAACTGCTCGGCCGTGCTGTGCTGCCGCATGGCGCCGCTGCAGAAAGCTAAGGTGCGGGCGCCGACGCGCTGCGTCGTTGTCGCGTGTTGCGTGTCGCCCTCGCTCAACCCGCGCCTCCGTCCGTCTCGCCGCGTTTCTGTCCAGGTGGTGCGTCTCCTGAAGACGTCTCCGGAGAAACCCATCACCTTAGCTATCGGGGACGGAGCCAACGATGTCAGTATGATACAGGAAGCTCACGTGGGCATAGGTAAACACACACACACACACACACACACACACACAGACTCTACAGTGTCACGCAGGTCCATCTCTAATGTGTGTGTGTGTGTGTGTGTGTGTGCAGGCATCATGGGGAAGGAGGGTCGTCAGGCCGTGAGGAACAGCGACTATGCAATCGCCAGGTTTAAGTTCCTGGCTAAACTCCTGCTGGTCCACGGTCACTTCTACTACATTCGCATAGCGACGCTTGTACAGTACTTTTTCTACAAGGTGACAACTTGCGATTTCCCGTCGGCTGCGTTCGCTCGCCCTCGCGCTGGCTGCGATTTTAACGTTTCCTCTCCCTTCGCTTCCTTTTCCTAGAACGTGTGTTTTATCACGCCCCAGTTTTTATACCAGTTCTTCTGTTTGTTTTCACAACAAGTAAGTCCTGACGTTTAAGTTGAACAGCTTTGCCGCAGAATTAACCCGTCAATAACGCATCACACACGTTTTCAAACCCGCCGGATCAGTTTGCGTCGAGTGACGCGCCGCCCGCTCTGTCCGCCCACAGACGCTGTACGACAGCGTTTACCTGACGCTGTACAACATCTGCTTCACCTCGCTGCCCATCCTGGTGTACAGTCTGTTTGAGCAGCTGGTCCACCCGCACGTTCTGCAGAGCAAACCCGGCCTGTACCGGTAACGCCGCTCTTCGGTTTTCACTCTCTGATGAAAGACGAGCGTGAGCTGGAGGAGGAGAAAAAAAACAAAACAAACAAAACTGTTTGTTTCCTCCCGTGCAGGGACATCAGCAGGAACGCTCTGCTGTCTCTCTGGACGTTCCTGTACTGGACGCTGCTGGGCTTCTGCCACGCCTTCGTCTTCTTCTTCGGGTCGTACGTCCTGATGGGGGAGGACACCACGCTCATGGGCAACGGGCAGGTGCGTGTCCGGCCGGAGGCCGTGCCGTCGCAGGTGGCGGCCGGGACGTCGGTTTGTGCGCGACTCTTCTCTCCCTCATTCTGTCTCTGGGTTCATGATGTCGGCCTTTTCTGTAGCATGTGTGTCACTCACTGCAGTAGGTTTTAACCTTTTCTTGTGATCTGTGTGTGTGTGTTTTCTCTTTCCTGCTGCATATCTTGTCTGAGGTTTGCTATCGCTCTCTTTCTCTCGCTTTTCTTTTTCCCTTCTATCTTTCTTTGATTACTCTTTTTTTTCCTCTTTCTGCCTCCACGCTGTGCATGTCTTCAGATCTTGCGAGCTAACAGGCAGCTGGTAAGCAGTTGATGCACGTCTCCTTGTGGTGGTGGTGGTTAAGGAGAGTTCTCATCTTTACTTACAATAATAACAATAATCATACTTTTGTCATGCAAAATCTGCAACAAGGTGCAAGGTTTCTAAAAAAAAAGTGTCGCACGTTAACACACAACAGAGTTTATAAAGAACTTTCTAATCACGATAAACCAAAAGTCTGTTCACCTCCTTCACCGGCTTTCAGTTCTGATCGCTAAAAAAATCGAGCATCGCGTTTTTGCCCGACAAAGTGCGACAGATTTGTCTGCTCGGGCCGTTTGCGTGGCGGCGCTGGGTCGGAGACGCACTTCCCTCCTCGGCACGGGAAGGAGATAGCGCTCAGATAGCGGAGCTGCGCGTAAACCGCGTCGTTGCATCGTTGCGTTGTCGCGGCGTAAACACAACCGCAGGGTTTTCTCTTCCTCTTTGTCGCGGCGATGCAGCGTTCACCGTCGTCTCACTGTTCTGCAGATGTTCGGAAACTGGACGTTCGGGACGCTGGTCTTCACCGTCATGGTCATCACCGTCACGTTAAAGGTAAGTCACAAACTGCGTCATCGTCATAATAAACGGTGAGGTCACATCTTCATCGGGATGATGAAGTTGTGCGTTTTAAAAACAGATGGCACGTTTGTTGTGTGTTACTGTAGGTAACAGGTTTCAGCTTGAAATACAGCAGGTCGTGGATTATTACGATGATGTCAGCCGCCGTTAAAGGAGAAGATTATTTGTCACGGGTCGAGGTCAAGGGCTTTTATTTTACAGCACTGAGACAGATGGTTGTAGTTTATCTGTCCCCGTCCCCGTCCCCGTCCCCCCCTTAATGACAGCTTGCTTTAGAGACTCACTTCTGGACGTGGATGAACCATTTCGTCACGTGGGGTTCGATCGCCTTCTACTTCATCTTCTCTCTCTTCTACGGAGGCATCATCTGGTGAGAACAGACTCTTACACGGCTCCAGTGCTCCGCTGTTGTTGTTGTTGTTGTTGTTGTTGTGTTGGAATTAAAAAAAACAAAAACACACACCCTGGCCTCCAACTCCAACCCTCGATCCTGCATGACGCTGCAGTAACCAGTCGTCTCAGGGCCAGGCTGCCTGTATGAAGACGTGAGGATTAAGTTGCATAAACGATGAGTCAGAAGGATTAAATCTTATTTTTCGAGTATGAACATAATCTAGTTTCATGTCGCTTTAAAACGTCACAGCGACAAATTCTCTGAGTGAAGCCCACACTTGACACTGTAAAAACAAGCAGTTGAGCTTTTTATTGTCATTATTATTATTATTATTATTATTATTATTTATTAATAATAATAATAATAATAATAATAAAACAGAGCGTGTGGCGGCCAAATCAATAAATGAACGGAAGGATCCGCCGCATATCGTTATAAAATGTCGTAAAAAATTCAAAACAACAACAAAATGAAGCGTAACTTTGTGTCGCTCGCTGTCGATGTGTGTTAAACCCCGTGATTGGACTCCGCGGTGATGATGCGATCACAGTCACCGCCATTTCTCCCCCTCCGCTCTCCCCCCCCAGGCCGTTCCTCCACACGCAGGACATGTACTTTGTGTTCGTGCAGCTGCTGTCCAGCGGCTCGGCCTGGTTCGCCATCATCATCATCGTCATCACCTGCCTCTTCCCCGACGTGGTGAAGAAGGTTCTCTACAGACACCTGCGACCCACCAGCACGCAGAAGAGTCAGGTAACGAGGAGCGTGGGATTTTTACGGCCTTTCGCAAAGAAAGTGGATTATTCTCTCTTTGGTTAGAAGAAAAAAAAACACGTCCAGGTCTTGTTTCTGATTGGATTTAAAGAGACGCGTTTTTCCCACACCCTGACGTCTGCATTGTGAGCTCAGTCACCGTTTTAATTTGGTTAAAACGCCGTTTCTGCTCCACTCTCCTGTTTCCACTCTGCAGCAGGTGGGTTTTTTGTTTTTTATCTCTGCACTCCAGACTAAAATCTGCATTACTTTAGCTCCAGTGTGACGTCTCCATTAAAAAAAGTCACAAAGAAATCAATTTGTTCTGCAGCAGCAGTTTTTTTTTTTTTTTTTTTACTTTTTAAATGTGAATGAAAAGGGCCAAGTGGACCCAGTAAAACAATTTAAAAGTCATGAAATGGCACAGAAAAGGTTCGGGTGGTTAAACTGCCCTCTGCGTGTTGCAGCATTAGATTAGATTCCTCGTAACACAAAAAAAAAATGGAAATTATATTCCCCGTGAGGCGTCGAGGGCCCGGAGGCGAAGCGAAATGTCACGGCGACTCAAACCGTCCCGCGCCTCGCGGCGTTTAAACGCTTCGTTATTACCGCGAGCAGCTCGGCGCTCGAGTTGTTGCACAACGCACACGCACCGCATGACTCCACCCTGTGATCGGGTGCACGCACGCTTAAAACAAACGCACCCTTGTCGCCTCGACTTGGAGGCTGTTTGTGTTTCAGCTTCCACCTTCAAAACTCTTCTTCCTCAGGGGGGAAAAAAAAAAATGTCCATGTGTTGTGTGTCGACTCTGCTCTAACCTCTGTCCAGTTTTGTCTTTCTGAGTGTGTGAGAGTGTGATTTCTAATCTGTGTATGTGTGTTCTTCCTGTCCCTGTGTGTGTGTGTGTGTGTTACGCGCGCTCCCGGCGTAGATGTATTCCAACCGCGTGGCGATAGGTGATGACTTCATCGCTCTGCAGCCTCTGTCCAGAGCCAAGAGCCAGCTGGGCAAAATTAGGTAGAGGAGACAAGACCGATCCAGCCCTGGGTTGAAAATTCATTTATAAATCGATTCACATAAATCAAGCGTTCCAGGAGCGCTTCATTCCGGAACAGTTTTTCTATACTCTTGGATTTTTGGCAGGAATCTGCATATTGATTCGATTGATTTTTCCGCCTTTTCACAAAACGGGAATCCGGAGTTAGATTAATGCTTAAATATTTGTAAAATCGGTGAACATCGTGCAGAGATTAGAGGTGGAGTTGCGTGTTTAGATGCAAAGAAATACAGTTTTATTGATTTTCTGCACGCTGAGAAATAGAAAAGTTGCTTTCTGGAATGAACGCTCCTGTCTGTGACGTTCCCTCTCCCAGGTCTGGACTTGATTTGGTTCCGACGTCGGCCCGTGTCTAACGCTGTTAGCGTTGGAACCGGGCCATCTGTTTGGTGTCTGTGACTGCATGCCCCCGGACGAGCCAATCAGCATTCTCCGTGTTAGAAACATATATTCGGGCCTATCGGGGTCGCAGATGAATGTGACGTTGGGCATTTGAGCTGCTGCACGTGAAAGAGAAAGGCTGACGTAGAGAATGTGTCCGTGCACGGTGCTGTCATTACCCCACCCCCACCCCCACTGCATGGACAAACTGAATGAGTGAGTGAGTGAGTGAGTGAGTGAATGAATGACGGAGGCAGATCCTGTCCGGCTGCACTTCGCCTGCACGGTGACGTGGTCCTGCAGGATCACTGCTCCCTGTTCGGGGTCTTGAGTTCTAGTTTGAGAAGCAGACCGACCGCGACGCCTCCGGACTGGCAGCTCGCGCTCAAACCCATCAAACCCCGCCCCCTTTTAATAAAAGAGCATGGTGCATCTCGTCCACATACGTCCGGCCGAATGCCCCCGTCAGGCCGGCGTCACCACCCCACCCACCACCCCCTCAGAGCTCCCCACCTGCATGTCAGACACCGCAGGACCGACACCCCGGTCCAGCTGCATGACAGACTCCCGGACCGGCACGCTGCCTTGCACAGCAGCAGCAGCAGCAGCAGCATGACGCCGCCCCCCCCCGTCGACAGCATGGCGGACGGGACGCGTTGTCGTCTTAGCCTGAGAGGGAAACGCCAACGACAGACGCAGGAAACGCGTCGTCTGAGCTCGTGTGAATGAAGCTCGTCCTGCTGCATGAGTTTCTTCTCCGAAACACTCGCTGTGAAGCGTTAACGCCACGTTTATTACAGAAATAACAGGCTACTATCACTGTTAAACAATTTAAACTACACTTAGTTACTGTTTGGTCATTTTTGTGGTATCGTGTTGAACATTGTGGTGTTTCACGCTGATAAAAAAACTTAAGAATCAGCGCTCACTGTTTCCACAACGAACTGAAAAATGGCCGTAAAGAACAATCAGTTGGAACGTTTAGCCGACTGCTCGGCGCTGGCGAGGCGTTCCTAATAAACAGGCCACCGAGCTGCTAATGATGTTAATTTACACGCAGGTTACGAGCAGAAACAAACCTGCACGTCCGAAAAGTCCCGTTCACCGTTCGAGAGATGGGACTGTACCGGAGTCGGTACACGACTCCTCCTCCTGGATGTATTCATGTTAATTTGTTCGAGTAATTTTTCCTTCCCCTAATTAGATTAGAGGGAGTAAATCTCGGACGAACCCGCTGGGCCGCCCGTTTGGGATTTTATTAGTTTCGGGCGCTAATAGATTTGCTGTTATCTGCGCCGGAGGGATCCTCGCTCTCCCTTGAGGCGTCGGTTACGCCAGCAGCTTCTTTTCTGCTCATCCGTGGCTCCGGTTTTACAGCTTATTCCACAATCCAAAATTTACAGCCCCCCGCCAGTGACCTCATCAGACGCCCGTCTGACAGGCCCCCTGTCGATTATCGCGGGAAGCAGCGGCTTGTTGTCGGTGAGGTCACTCGTGACGGTCGGCGTGACGGCGACCGCTCGCTTCACTAACTGACCCGTTATCCTGCTGGTTGTTAAATGAGCAGCACTGCAAAAAAAAAAAAAAAAACAACGGACAAATTCAGACCTGGTCGAATGGAAAATTTGACTAAAACAAGAACAAACAAGAATCGGATCCAAACAGGAAGCGATCGAGCACGAGACCAGAGAGGTTTTGCTTGTTTATTTTTTTTTTGCAGTGTCATTGTTTCGTCGTCAGGCTGGCTTCGCTGGTTCTGTTGCCGTGGAGCTGTCTGACCAGCCGGGCTCACTGTCGGCCTCTTGTGTCCCTCAGATGGAAGAGGGCGCGGGTTCGGTCGGCCCAGAATATGACCCTGTTAAAGCCCAGCGGAGCCCAGGGGAGGACAATTGGCACCTGTTAGCTGCTTATCCTCCCCCCGCCACTCCCCGGCCCAGACCCCTGCTCCCCTAGGTAGTACCATACATGTACTTCACCCCCCCCCACACACACACACACACACACACACACACACACACACACACACACACACACCCATCGCCAAGGACCAACCAACCCCGTGCACCCGCTGACAGCTGCTGTCAGAACAACCTGCACTGTGGTCATTCTCCCTGAACGTCACGACCGCCCCTGTTTGTTTGTTTGTTTGTTTGTTTGTTTAACAACAACAACAACAACAACAGACGACTCCTGTGTGTGTGTGTGTCTGTCTGTGTGAATGATGTCATCGCAATCAACCCCACCTGTCCCCAACCCTTGCATGAATAACCCCAAAAAAAAAAAAAGACGACGGACCCCAACCATCGTCACACGTCCTTACCCGAGCCGGTTCAGGGCTCGGTGGTCACGGTCAGACCTGGGGTCAGAGGTCAGAGGTCAGAGAGAGAATGCTGTTGGCATGCTCATTGTCACCCCTGTGTTTTTGTTTTGTTTTTTCGTTCATCGTGTCGCTCCACGTCGACAGTGATGTGTCATCGTCAGCTTGTGTTTCAGACCTCGTGACGTCCCGTTCTGTTTTTTACTCTGATTTCAGACCTTCGTTGTTTTAGTCTCAGGATTATTCCGGATTATTCCGTCTTGTTAACGCCGTCGTTAACAAGATGCTCTGCGCTCTCCGACCTTGTATCCCGGCCTCCGTTTTCTCCAGAGCTGCTAACCCCGTGTTTCGTCACCTCAGCGGCGGATGAACGCGAGCTGCGTTACAGCCGCGGCGTGGACTGAACACGTGTTTGGAATAATCGGGGCGGCGCTGAAGTGGCGCTTCAGTAACGAAGCGAAGACGGCAATATGTTCTGCTGCAGGAAGAGCAGAGCGGCGCCTTCGTTAGCCGGGGGCCAGGCGGCGCCGCCGACGCAATTCACATTCAGTTTTGTCAGCCGGGGAGCAGAAGTCTGGTCTCACGCCAGCGCCGGCTCCAGTTTCTGCTGCAGAGAAATGCAGCGGCGGCGTGAGCCAGAGCCTGCTCTTTCACACACACACACACACACACACACACACACACACACACCCCTGGTGCTGACTCGGCTCAACAGAACCATCTGATCCCGCCGGTTTTCAGGCACCGTCTCCGTTCAGCCTTTGCTCTGCGTGTCAACTTCTGCTTCACGTGCAGAGTCGGAAGGAAAAAAAAAACGTCAGGGCAGATGATGTCATGGTTTTGTCATTATGCATAAACAGTTTATTCACTTTATTCATATATATATATATATATATATATATATATATATATATATATATGGTGCTGAACATATAGGGTCACGTGACATCGTGCGTTTTAAAACCTGATGGGGAAAATATTATTTTTCCTGGAAACACAAGACGAAGGCTTTATTTTAAAAATTTCTGTATTGTTTTTATGATTTACGTTCGTTTGCAACATTTCCGCCCCTCGTGTCGCATGTTCACAACATCATCGTGGTCGTGACAGCATGCAACGTGTAACCCCCCCCTCCTCCCCCGGGTCGTGCTCGCCATCCCGTCGGACCCGGGGGTCAAACCGTCGTTGCTGTGGTTTTAATTTCTTCTTCTCTTTTCTCCCCCCCCCCAGTCTCTTTCGCCCCCCCAGGCGCAGGCCCTCAGCTGCGTGGAGTCCATGTGCTGCTACCAACATGGGCAGAGCGGCTGTTCCCGCTTGGCCCGCTTCCTGGAGCAAATGACCGGGCGGTGCCAGGCCAGCGCCAACCATTGCCACGCGTCCGGACGCAGCAACAGGTGGGGGGGACGCCGGCGGCGGCGGCAACAATCAATCATTATGAATCCCGACGAACCGTCGCCAACGTGCGGTTTCAAAAATCCGGGCTGCAGTCCCGACTGCCATGGCCCGTAACGTGGCTTCACCTCGACTGTAAGTTTCTCTCGTTCCGGTTGGCGGTGGGTGGAGCGTCCGCCTGTGTGGGGGGGCGGGTTTGGGACGGGGCGGCGGGACTGGTTTGAAGGTTTTGGGGTTTTTGCGGGACTTTGTGGATCAAGCCGCCACGGACTGCTCTTTGGGGAGAGCCTGGACTTTCTGACCCGTGTAGGCCGACCGGAACGCGACGGTCCAGCTGTCCTCGTAGCATGTGGATGTGGGGAGCGTTTGGGTTTTATCTCGGCACCGCACCGCAGTCTTGTCTGTCCCCCCCCCCCCATGTCCTCGTCTTAATCACCTGTGCTACGTCCTGTCCGTCTCCTCCCCTCAGTACTAACCTGACATCAGACGTCTGTGTCCGCCATTCCTCGAGGAAACCGCGCAACTCCTAACGAGCTTTAACGGACGATGCCGGACGTGGGCGCGCAAACATCTGCAGCTTTCGCTTTTTTTCGGGCTGTGGCTGAGTACGTGCAGATCCAGGGTCAGCTCAGCTTTGTGATGAAGAATGATAAAACGTCAACAACTTTTTGTTTTTTTATAAAATACTTTGCCGAGTGCAGCTTTAAAGACGGGCTCACACGAGCTGAGTTCACAGTTTCCTGCTCTGCTCCGTCGGCAGTTTCACTGTTGGTGTCTTTTTTTTTTTTTTTTTTTTACCTGAGCTCCAGTGACTGGCCCGGGGGTCATTGATTAATTGACCCGATCGTCCCTTTCTGCTGAGCGATCGATACTCGCCGAAACGTCGCGGGACGCCGAGCATCGATCGTATCGGTGATGAAGATGTAGCGTTCTTGTTCTTCGCGTGTTCTGCTGTCGACCCGGCGCGGTGGAGTGGTGCGGGCTCGCATGTTTGTGCGTCCACGACTTGTTTGTGCGTGCGTGTGCGCTTGGCGGTGACATCATGCAAGTCAAGCATCACGGTCAGGTCTTGAATATGGACGCTGTGCGGGACACGCAGCGTGAAATCCAGGGTGAAATTACCACTGAATGCATGATTCACTTTAGATTATTATCATTTTTTTCTTCCCTCCTTTGGGAACGATTGATTTGTTCTCTGACCTCGGCACGAAGCGACCAATTAGATTCTTCCAACTGAGCAAATAGCCGCTAGTTTTTACTCCCACGTGGATTAAACGGTGAACGTACGTTAAATAATAATAATAATAAAAAAGCTCCGTTATGCTTCCTACTGTAAATATGGGAACTCTTTCTGCCCGTAGAACTGGGGCTGAATCTGCCGGTGGATTTTTCATCCCTCCTTTCCTTTCCTTTCCTTTCCTGCCTCCTTTTCCGTCCCTCCTCTCCCTCTTCTTCACCTCCTGGGTTTCAGCCCACATTTAGCCTTAATGCTAGGATACTGCCATAGGGGTGAGGGAGTGAACACGCCCGCCCGGTCCAATATAACGTACCGAGCGACCGGGCGGGACATATAGCGAGCGTATTTACCACTTATATCATGCATAAAGGATCTATCAGATATTTATTGGACGCCCGTGGTCGCGGCGTCGAATGCTGGCCGCGGCCGGAGCGAAGCGGATGACGGAGGTGATCCGGGCAGCTGAGTCTCCACCCGAACTCTCCTCAGGCTGCTCAGATGTCACGAAACACTTTAATACAAACAGTTTGAAACATATTTTAACGTAACACGGCCAAAAACAAAACAGAACAATCCTGGGATGGAGATTCAGCTGCTGTCCGACTTCCCTTGCTCCTCCACCTCCTCCTCCTCCACCTCCTTCCTCCTCTTCTCGACCAAGCGACCCACACCCTGCACCAGAGAGGCTGCTGGGACGTGTAGTCTCACAGACTTGTTGTTTTTTTTGTGCTACTTCCTGTATGTATTCGTCTTTTTCTACTGGATCCCGAAGCCTTATATGTGCTTCTGAGAAGAGGCCAACTTTTAGGGCGTGCTCGTTTTACAACCCGGGGTGTTCTGGGGCGGGCGGGGCTCGGCGTCTCCGCCCGCCTCGCCCGCCGCCGGCTGCAAAGCGAGAACGCCCACACTCTTGTCTTGTTGCATGGGGGCTGCTGTTGCCTTTGGTGTTTTGTACACTGTGTATACATGTGTGTATTTGTGCCCCCCCCCAACACACACATACACACACACACTCCTCCTCTTGCACTTGTCTCTTTCTGTCCCCTCTGTGTGTCCGTGTCCTCGTCCCTGGAATCTGCATAATGTTGTCCGAGCTTTCCTGATGAATTATTCCCGTGAGATCCGTCTCGTCTGTGTGTTTCCGCTCGCGACGAAAGTCTTTCGGTGCTACGTCCTCGCTGTCGTGTCGTAACTCGGGGTGGTGGTGGTGGTTGGTGGTGTGTGTGTGTGTGTGTGTGTGTGTATGGGGGGAGGTGTAAAGCTGGTTTTAGCACGGTGACGTCCCCGGTGGACGGGCGAGCTGGTGAAGCCTCCGGTCGAAGCCGCCGCTTGAGTCACCCGCCTATTTAAAGTCCCCGCTTCCTGTTCGCCGCGTCGAGGTGAGCGACGGCGAAGCGGCATCGCTAAACCTCCGCGTCTGATGTGCGGCGCGGGGTCGCGACCTTTCTGCAGCGGCAGGCCGTGACCTTCGTGGCGTCTCTGTGTTTGTGGTGGAGCCTGAGCGGTTGACAGGAGGTTGCGTGTCTGTGTGTGTCACAGGAAGTAAAATATAGCGTAGATGATATATTTTTGAATATCTGCTGTTGCGTTTGCCCTTGTGGAGGGAGACGGCGCCGTATTTTTATCGCCAGCTGGAGTTCAGGTTCGACACGGCGAGGGAAAGAGTGTTGGTGCGTGATTTGTTTCTCTTTGTGGTGATTGTGTTATGACTCGTTTCATTTGGGTTCGAGTCGCCCAGGTCTCCCCTCATCTCCTCCCACCGTCACGCTATTGATGATGTCATCGCTGATTGATCAGAAAAAATTAATAAATATCTGAATCGATGCCGGGATGAGCGTGAGCAAATGAGAGAGAGACTTGGGACGCTCGTCACTAACTCCATCACGCCCCCCCATCACTAACTCCTCCTCCTTCCTCCAGCTTGTCATCGCACAACAACGACGTGTTAGGCAGCGACGCACACACACACACACACACACACACACACACACACACACACACTGCGGCACCCTCCTAACCCTCGTCACTGTTTTCAGGTCATGGAGCGACGCGGAGAACTTCTACTCCAACGACCGCAGCATCCTGACGCTGTCGCCCATCGAGGCCACCCACTGCTGACCCCGGGGCCACCGGCTGCAACACACGCACACACACACACACACACACACACACACACACACACACACTCTCAGTTTAAACTCAGTAGCGGGATGCAAAGCGAACCGGGAGCCGTCACATCATCCGAAACCAAAGCAGTCGGCTCGTCGTGTCGCGGCGCCGCTCTGTCCCCCGCTATCTGCGTCCCAGCATGAATCTTGGTCGTGGGTGGGGGTGGGGGGGTGGGGGTGGGTGGAGGTCTGAAAGGAAATGAGACATGAAGTCAGCGCGGCATGACGCATCCACATCTGTGGACCCAGTCCCGTAGGAAGATGAAGTGGCAGCAGTTTTTAACTTCACGACCAGAACCGGTCTGCTCTCTGAGGTCCGTGATGGATCTTTACTCAAGCTATTTATTTTTTCTTTTTTTGAAAACAGTTGCCACGCTTTTTTTTTTTTTCTCGCAACTGCCAGCGATAGAAGATAAAATACTCGAAACGACCCCGTACGACGCAGAGTGGAGGTTCTGGACAGTCTGGACCTTTTTGCTGTGATCGTAAAGCGTCGCGTCCTGAGGACCCAAACCCGACCCGGGATCATCCACGTTGCACCAGGACCGGAGCTCAGACAGGACGGCATCCCTGCGGGGCCGACCGCTGCACCTTCGCTTCTCGTTTGGGTTCGAAAGGGAAATAGCTCAACCCCCCCACCCCCGCCCGCGGTCCCGTAGCGTCCGGCGCCGTCGCCCGACTCGTTTTCCTTCAGACCTTCCGTTATTCCCTCGATACTGAACGTGGAGCTTTTACCTCTGCTGTGGTACCAAAGACCAAAGGACAGGAATCAAGTAGAAGTGTTTATTTTTGTGCCTGATTGTACAGAAGCTTCTGTCCTTGTTGAGATTATTGTTCGTGCTGCTTCAGGCCTCGGTCTCCCTTTAAAAAAAAAAAAAAAAAAAGAAAGAAAGCCATAAACTTTGAGGCGGTTGCATTATTGACGGGTTATTGAAGGTACTGCAGACGGGAGCCGCTCCAGCCCGGCGTTTCTCCGTACTCCTTCCTCCGATGCCTTTTCTCATCCGGCCCCCGGTTGGCAAAAAGAAAAAAATCTTCCTCTCGGAAATCGTTGACTCCGGGCGGACAGACGTGTCTTTCATGGAGAAATGGTTTTTCCACATCAGGGCGGCTGCGCGTTGAACCCTGACGGCAGAATGTCTGAGGATTAAATGAGACGAACACGAGCGTTCGCACATATCAAAATCACTTTTTCTGTTTCTCATCATCGCTCGTCTGTCATCATCATCCGACTCATGTTTTTTTTTTTTTTTTTTTGTTTGCTGTTACGTTGTTCCTGTCCACCTGTTGGATTGTGTGTGTGTGTGTGTGTGTGTGTGTTGTGTTGCGTTTCTCTGCGCGGCAGCCGTGCAGGGTGTTTGGTACTTTGTCGTTGCCGGCAGGTTGAAGGTCAGATGTGTGTCTGTGAAGGGCAAACGTGTGCGCGGGTTCTTGTTCGGGAGGAGAACCCAGCTGACTCCAGAACGCGTAGAGACTCCGAAGTGCGTTTGTTTTCTACACGGTTTGATCCTCCTCTGTTCACACGGGCGCAACTGACAATGAAAGTGTGTATTTATTACTGCGGTACTTCTTTTCTTTCTTTTTATTTTTTTTTTTACATATCAGTCTAATCTGTGGGTCCCCAGATGTTTTACCTGACTCCAGATCAGTCACCCACCTGAACGGTTGCATCATGAATTAACCAGGATGTTACAGTGAAATCACTCCATCCAGCAGTTACTGCACCTCACACACGTTATGATAACCATGTGACCTCATATTTGTTATTAAAGCTCGGAGAGTCAACAACGCCGCTCATGTTACGCGTGAAGGTGAAATGAATTGTTTATTTTTGCACAGCAACATCCTGTAAAACGGTTTGTCAACGTGGTGAAATATGAGGCAACAACCCGCCAAGTTCAAATGAGGAACGTGGAAGGGAAGGTCAAACGAAAGACGCTGTTCAGTTGCATTGTGGGAAATGTTGGAACTAACTCGGCAGCGTCTTTTGTTCAGCCCTCCGCGGTAAATGTGACAAAGCTTTCTGTTAAAGGACAATTTCACTTTTTTTCCCCCCATGTGACTAAATGAAAGTTATGGATCACTGTAATTGTTCCCTTGTCCAAACTTGTAAGAGACGGGGGGACAAACATCCACAGTCCTTGTCCTAAGCAAAAGTGTCTCCTCGAGGTTTCAGCTGCTTCATTTGGACAAATCTGATCCTGCAAAGTGAAGTTCCCTCAGTGTTTTTCCTGCTGAGCTGCAGCAGAGGAACAGAGACTGTGGGTTTTTGTTCCCCGACACTTATATGGAAACATTGATATTTACAGTAAGTGTCTCTCAGGGGCCGCTGTGAGGAAACAAGTTAAAACTGTACATGTGGGCACCTGCATAATGTTTCACGACAGAAAAATTGTGCACTTATCCTTTAACGTGTGAAATTGTCGCTCCTCGGTGACGACGTGACGTCAGCGAAAAGGTCGGGAGGTGACGGCGCTGAGTCATCGCCCGGCCCCTCACTGTGCCACCGTGAGAAGGAGAGCACCCAAGGGAGTCGAGGGTGGCACGGGACGCTGCGGACGAGGCCGAGCCGGCGCCCCCTTGTGGTCGCCTACAGAAACCCACAGTGCTCGACTGCTAATAAATAAGACTTTATGATGTGAGTAATTATGTTTAACGTGATCCATGGGAAAATTAAACGGTTTAATGCGTTAAAAATCATAAGATGTGGGATAATATGGGAATGGAAAAAAAGATGCTCATTTGGGGGAAAGTTAGAGAAACTTGGAAGAAGGGACGTTTTAAAATGAAAAACTGGGAAATAAATGTAAATATTTATCACATTGAACACTTTGGGTTTCAGTAGCTGTTTGTCTTGAAAGTGAAAAAAAGTTTTACCCAGACTGTACTGTACTTTTTTTTTTTTTGTTAAAACAACAAACAATTCGGGGCCTCTAATGTGATTTTTTTTTTTTTACTGCTGTTTGAGGGGAAAACAGACGCTGTATTATTTCTTCGCTGAAAACCTTGAGGACCCGTTTGTAAGGCATCGCAGCACTGACGTCACCTGAGCGAGCAGCAGGAGATTACTCAGACACATAACGAGAAAAAAAAAAAGATCATTGAATATTTTATCACGCCAGATGATGATGGTGTCATCAATCCCAGTTTAATTGGATATCTTATTAAAGTCCTGAAGAGTTCCTGAATTCTGTCCTCAGGTTTTTTGTGTTTTTTAGGCCATGCTAGGCGATGACCTGTTTTTTATTTTTTTGTCATTTTAAACACCTTTTATGCTATGGAGGGTGTATGAAACAGCATTCCTGATGTTTTGGGGCATTTTCAGCATTCATTTTTTGACATTTTTGACATTTTTTTCGGCATTTTTCAGTATGCATTTTTTTTTTGTGTTTTTGGGCCATGCTAGGCGATGACCTGTTTTGACCTTTTTTGTCATTTTAAACACCTTTTATGCTATGTAGGGTGTATGAAACAGCATTCCTGATGTTTTGGGGCATTTTCAGCATTTTTCATTTTTTGACATTTTTCGGCTTTTTTCAGCGTTTTTTTGTGTTTTTGGGGCATGCGAGGCTATGACCTTTTTTTTTTTTTTTTAAGCTTTTTTGTCATTTTAAACACCTTTTATGCTATGGAGGGTGTATAAAACAGCATTCCTGATGTTTTGGGGCATTTTCAGCACTTTTCATTTTTTGACATTTTTCGGCTTTTTTCGACATAGTATAGTATGGCATTTTTTTGTGTTTTTGGGCCATGCTAGGCGATGACCTGTTTTGACCTTTTTTGTCATTATAAACACCTTTTATGCTATGTAGGGTGTATGAAACAGCATTCCTGATGTTTTGGGGCATTTTCAGCACTTTTCATTTTTTGACATTTTTCGGCTTTTT
>JAFBJZ010000096.1:0-19066 GCA_016785225.1 Psettodes erumei
AGAGCCGCGACGTGGGCTCCAAGGTTTGAAGCATGCACTCTGCAGCAGGGGAACGGCATCTGTCCCCGACACATGCTGCCCCCTGCTGGCTGCATTTAACTTGTATGCTACTCTGCCATTCAATTATTAGCATAAATTGTGTTACGCCAGCTGCAGTAATGAGTGAAGATTAGTTTTTATTTACTGAATATATTTCTTTGTGATACTAAAGCAATACTAATCTGATCAGCTATTTTCTCTTTTTCTTTCTTCCCAACTTTCATGGCTGCGACAGAAAGGCTTTGATGAGGAGTGAAGCTTTGGAGCCTTCACAAATGCTTTTTCCTGCTGTGTACTGTAGGTCCCCTCATATATAACTATTCACTGCCTGTAGAGCTTAATAAAATCTCAGCAAGCTGATCCACATCTTCCTCCTTTTCTTTTTTTTGAGAGTGAATGGGTTCATGGGACATTTCACAAAAAATATTGTTATATTTAATCTAACTTTAGTATTATATGGACAGGCTGGTATCAACAGAGGTACTAGTTTTTGTAGTTTGACTTATAAATGTTACAATATAGAGTTAAATATATATAAGATGAAGGAAACCAATAAAGTTGCCACCATCAATTAATGTATTGTGTTTTCCAGGAGGATACATGGAATGAGATTAGTTAAAACTTGAAAGTTGTGTTGAGGTGATAGCTCGAACAAAGGGAGAGAAAACAAACCTCTTGCGCTTAAAATAGAGTTACAGAAAGCCCAAAAGCTCGGGCCTCAAGGTCAACAACAAACCAGCGCTTACACTCAGGCCTTCATAATACCACGCATAATCACTTTCAGCTGGTCAGCGAATCCCTTTTCCGGTCCAACTGCTCCTCCAGAGGAGGGAAGCTAGGGAGGGTTTCAGAGAATCGGTGATCTTTGTCCTTCATATACTGAAATAAATAAAAACAAACAAAAAAATAAATTATTGTGGGATGACTTTCATCTCATGGTCCTTTAAACATTTGCAATGGTACGTTCACTGATCAGACATCAAAATAATTTTTTAAAATTTCTCCATTAAAAAATAGTTAACATGAAGAGAATTAGATTGTTTTACTCTCAGCTTACTGCGCTGTCCTTACTTGTTTTGTCTTTGCTGCTGCTGTTGGAGACTCAGTAATGATTTGAGGCGGGTGGAGGGAGGAGAGGGAGGCTCTAAACTCCCGTTGTGTGAAATTCAGGGACTCCTGTCTCTCCTCTTATTACATGTCAAGTCCTTAACTCGCTGTGTGGGCACGCTACCACTGTATCTATGAACTAATGAACGCGCATTGACACCCATGCTTAAATAAGTGCGTCAGAATTATGAGCATGTTTAACAGGACATCTGAGCCCATGCTTGAATTAATAAGATGGTAGAACCATTCCCTACTGCTACAATTAGACCACCTTTAATATGGCGCAAGATGCTTATGGTCTTATCACAGGAGTTAAAAGTTATTATCTGTGACACAAACCCCAAAATGCAAGAAAGAACCTGCTAATATCACTAAATTGTCTGATACATTTAAAAAGTTTTTATACTTTCTGTCCTAACCAGGGTCTCTCTGGGGAAAAGTTAATGTGAAATTTACACACAGAACCAGCAACAAGTTATGTGATGATAAACTTAAATTATGAAGCACTTTTTAAAATTACAACTGTGTTACGGTAAAAAGCAGAACAATAAAAAAAACAAAGACTAATGAATATGCCAAAAGAGTCTCTAAACTGCTGACAGTCAAAGGAGGTGTCTATTGCAAGGGTGTCCTCCAGGAGAGAAAGCCTGGAAATAATTAAACACACTGCGTGTGTTAACAGTGTCCGTTTGTTGTGACATAAACAAAGCCTTTAAATCATGTTTCCTTTAATGAGCAGGACTTTGACCTGTGAGGTTGGTGTTATCTTCAATGGGTCTTTAACAGGGCCATGGAATCTCTCACTTCCATTTGGCGCCCTGACACCGGCTGTCAGTAACAGGGCTGGGGAAGTTATCAGAATGGAAATAATCTCAGCACTTGTCAGCAGCTGTTGACCCTCCCTTTATCTCTTAACCTCTGAAGGGTCTGTGCTCACTACTGCAAGTTTTATAAGTAAGAAATGCTTTAATAAAATTTACATTAACAACCTGTACATGGAGTATAATCCAGTAAATTTACTGAGCAGCACTTTGGTAGGCTTACACTTACTTTGATTTTTAACACGCCATCTTCTGCTGGTGGAGTACATCACATACTAAAGGAATTTTAAATGGAACATTCAAATTTCATGGGCTGCGGGGAATACCTGTCACTCATGAGCAAATTTATGTGATGCCAAAACCCAAAGTGAGGCCATTATCTGCAACAGCTGAGAGATGCCAACAAAAAAACCAGGCAGGATCCTGAAAGGCCCTGTGGCTGTTCTCCTCAATCAGTGCAGGGTTCTCAGCAGGAATTTCACACAGTTATCTTTGTCCTCAAAGACACAATGCTATGTCAACAGGACCGCGACTGAGGGGCCAGCGTTTGCTCGCTGCCATCTGATAATGGGAGAAGGCGTCCACAGTGACCTTGGCATCACATTGGAGCCTAACATGCTGGCACGGCCCACTATTGTGTGTCATCATTACTCCCTTTCAGTGAATCTCAAGCATGTCACCTGTGTCTGTGTTGCCTCACACTTGTCGCCTGGTTAATCTCGCAGACTAATGTTCTTTTTTTAGACCAACCCTCTTGGGATCTGATGGCTGTTTATGTTACTGCAAAGTCCATTCTGTGATAACTATACACAGTTTGTTACCAATACCTCCACTTAAGCCCTCTGGGTGATTTAGACCTATACATGACGCACCTCTCAAAAATATCTCCCCAGAGATTTTCCTGCCTTCCTTTGTGTTTAGACAATAATACCAGTAGTTTTCATTGAGGAGCTGCTCTGCAAACCCCACAGAGAATGTGAATTATCTTTTTGATTTTAATTATGGTGCAAGAAGCATTGATAATACCAAGCTCGAACCCTTATTTAACATCTTATCTCCTTTTGCAAATGCAAAAATATATTGTATGAGAATGTAATTTAGTGATTTAACAAAACATTTAGCGATCATGCAAAACAAAACTTATGTGTAAAACACATGATATGAATATGGGATTATCTGTGAACATATCTAAAAGAGTTGTTTTTTTTTTAACTTATTGTTAATATTGGTGTTTGCCCTATGGTAACTAACAACTGTTAGTGCCAATGATTGTAAATCATATTTAACTGACCTGCCAGCTGATTTCAAAGTTGAGCATACTATCACCTTCCCAGCATCTATTTAAATCCTACACCATTAAAATACATGTCGGTGGGTTCTGATCAGTGTCTTGCCTGTCCTAAGTGAGGATGCTTCTGTTCTGCTCCACATGTATTGTTCCTGTCTCAGAAGCTTAAGAGCTGGAGACAAAGGAGTTCCTCCCTTTGTCTATTTAAAGTTGAGTTTAGTTGCTGTCCCCTTGCTGCTTGAGGATACCTATGATTAATCACTGCCCTGCATGGAGCTCCTAATATGGCCTCGTCAGGAGACCGACCCTGTCGCTGATAAGACTCTTACCCGCTGATTTCTATATTACTCTCCTCCACTCATTAACCCCCTCCCTCCATGTACCCCTAACCCAGCTCAGACACAATAACATTCCTGGACCCTCGAACGCCCCTCCATATTTGGCACTGGTGCTTTGTTTATAAAGAGAACCCATGGTGAAACCCCCAATAGGTCACCATTCTATCTTAAGGTAAGATGCAGACAATGGCTTCCACATCAACCACCTCACTTTGATACAGAGCCAATGGTCTAATAATTTTCCATCATTTCTTTTGTCAGGACCGTTACACACACCTCCTTCTCAGTCAGGATTTGTAAGGTAAGTGCAAAATGAAAATTTCATTTACACACCGTAAATTGCATGATGTAGGGGAGGAAATAGAACAAAACAATATAAGCTAAATGGAACAAAATGACTGAAGAGAGGCTGGCATGTACATCCTCTTTTATCCCACAGCTGCCCTCACCTAAACACATAATACTGTAAAATTCCAATAGATTATTCTTATTTTTACATAGACAAGGTGAAAAATGGGGGACGCGGCCATGAAAGAGTTTGGGGCAGCGGCCCCATACCTAAGGAAGTCGGACAAGGAGCGTCTGGAAGCCCAGACTCGTCCCTTCGACATGAAGAAGGAGTGCTTTGTTCCCGACACTGATGAGGAGTACGTGAAGGCTTCCATCGTCAGCCGCGAGGGAGACAAAGTCACTGCCCAGACTGAGAAAGGGAAGGTCAGTGAGCAAGCGGGCAAAAACCAAATAACAAGAGACAGAGAAACCGATGCACATAATGATCCCGCGCTGTCTAAAGTGTATTCAAACAACTGGCACTTCTTTGAAAGCAGACAAACTGACTAACAGAGCATTAATACTGATTATCTCCCTTTTTTTAGACCGTCACAGTGAAGGAGTGTGATGTTCACCCTCAGAACCCGCCAAAGTTCGATAAAATTGAAGACATGGCGATGTTCACCTTTCTCCATGAGCCCGCTGTGCTGTTCAACCTCAAAGAGCGTTACGCAGCATGGATGATCTATGTGAGACAACAGCTCCATCTGCAACTTTCCTTCACTGATAAAACATCTCAGCGTCTGACAGCATGACCCTCTATCTCTCTTAACGTGACAGACCTACTCCGGGCTGTTCTGTGTGACTGTCAACCCCTACAAGTGGCTGCCAGTCTACAACCAAGAGGTGGTTGTCGCCTACAGAGGAAAGAAGAGGAGTGAAGCTCCTCCTCATATCTTCTCCATCTCTGACAATGCCTACCAGTACATGCTCACTGGTAATGTAGCTTCAGTTATCGCATGTTCACAGGAAAGTGAAGTGTGTGGGAGAACGATAAGGAGTCCTTAAAGTGCTTCTGCCTTCTCTTTTTCAGACAGAGAAAATCAGTCAATTCTCATCACGTAAGTTATGTTTTCATGACATTGTTAAACTGCAACTGAGAATTATGTCCCACAATAAACCAGCAGCCCCCCGTGGAGTATTATTTGTTGGTATTGTGAATTTTTGCTCCATTTATTAAATGTTATGCCAGTTATATTTGAGTGGTATGTCATGTCATATTAGAAGACCTAAATATAACTATTAATACATAGATAGTGCTTATTGATAATAACAGCCAGAGTGGCTGTGAAAAAGGTGCACACGGAAGAAAACTCCATGTATATCAATCATGTGTATGACAGACTGTGTGATTGTAACTTATCTGCATTTAACCGATCGAAATTTGTGTTTTCAGTGGAGAATCTGGTGCTGGAAAAACTGTCAACACCAAAAGAGTCATCCAGTACTTTGCCAGCATCGCAGCTGGAGGGGGGAAGAAAGACGGGGGCTCTGAGAAAAAGGTTATTGTGCTGAATTTACAGAAAGTAGAACCTTTAATGGTGCATTGCCTTGCATTCTTCAGTGTTTATCTATTTCAACAAACTGCACTCTTGTATTCTTTAAGGGTACTCTGGAGGATCAAATCATCCAAGCTAACCCAGCTCTAGAGGCCTTTGGTAATGCCAAGACCATCAGAAATGACAACTCTTCTAGATTTGTAAGTTTCAGCCAGTAATGAAATTTCACTTAATGCCTCTTGAATTCTAACTTTTTTTTGGTCATAAATTTCAGGGCAAATTTATCCGAATTCACTTTGCTGCCAGTGGAAAGCTGGCCTCAGCTGATATTGAGACATGTAAGGAGTTTCTTTTTTTTAACAAATTTGGTTCTCTCCCATAATAATAATGATCTCCTGGCCATTTATAGTACATAATGCCATTTTCTTTAACAGATCTGCTGGAAAAGTCCCGTGTCGTCTTTCAGCTCAAGGCTGAGAGAGACTACCACATCTTCTACCAGATCCTGTCTCAGAAGAAACCTGAGCTGCTTGGTAAATAAAAAACAACTGAATTTTGGACCATTAATAGCTAGAAGGTGAAATAGAGAAGAATAGTATTTACAAGCTGACAGGTGCCATCATGCACTATGGCAACATGAAGTTTAAGCAGAAGCAGCGAGAGGAGCAGGCAGAGGCTGATGGCACTGAAGGTTAGTGAAGCTCTCTGAAGACCTGAAACATGATGAGTGGGATATTAAATATGCCAGAAAGTTTAACTTATTTAACTGATTTCCTCAGATGCTGACAAAGTTGCATATCTGATGGGCCTGAACTCTGCTGACCTCATCAAAGGTCTCTGCCACCCGAGAGTCAAAGTAGGAAATGAGTGGGTCACCAAGGGACAAACTGTCAACCAGGTCAGGAGCATAAGTGGACCTTTTAAGGATGGTTTGGGTTCATAACAAAATGTAGTTCCAGTTGTAACGATATTACTAATCCTTTTCTTCCCAAGGTGTACTATGCTGTTGGTGCACTGTCTAAGGCAGTGTATGAGAAGATGTTTCTGTGGATGGTGGTGAGGATCAATCAATCCCTGGACACCAAGCAGCCCCGCCAGTACTTCATTGGTGTACTGGACATTGCTGGATTTGAGATCTTTGATGTGAGCTTCCTCTAAAAACATAATCTAATGAATAAATGAAAACTTTATATTCAAAAAAAAAAAAAATCTAATTTACTATATTGTTGACCATTTCATTACAGTTCAACACCTTTGAGCAGCTGTGCATCAACTTCACCAACGAAAAACTGCAACAGTTTTTCAACCACCACATGTTTGTGCTGGAGCAGGAAGAGTACAAGAAAGAGGGCATTGAATGGACTTTCATTGACTTTGGTATGGATCTGCAGGCCTGTATTGACCTGATCGAAAAGGTGAGAGACTGGGTCATTACATGTTTATGAATAAAAATATATATAAAATATGGTCTGTTTTCCAAACCAATGATATATTGTCTCCTCAGCCCATGGGAATCATGTCCATCCTTGAAGAGGAGTGCATGTTCCCCAAAGCCACTGATACCAC
Source organism: Psettodes erumei (assembly GCA_016785225.1). Taxonomy (NCBI): domain Eukaryota; kingdom Metazoa; phylum Chordata; class Actinopteri; order Pleuronectiformes; family Psettodidae; genus Psettodes; species Psettodes erumei. Next base: position 6,989 of record JAFBJZ010000096.1, read on the forward strand.
ATTTAAAGCTAAGCTCTATGACAACCACCTGGGGAAATCTGCCAACTTCCAGAAGCCCAGAATTGTCAAAGGGAAACCAGAGGCTCATTTTGCCCTGATGCACTACGCTGGAACTGTTGATTACAATATCAACAACTGGCTGGTGAAGAACAAAGATCCTCTGAATGAGACTGTTGTAGGACTGTACCAGAAGTCTAACCTTAAACTTTTATCCATACTTTTTGCTGGGTATGCAGGAGCTGATTCAGGTAGGTTGATCGAGGTTTCGATTTCCCAAAAAATAAATTCAAACTTTGAGTAATGAAACAAAAATGTCATAATTCCTCTCTTGGTACAGATTCAATTACTGTTGGGCCTTCTGTTGACTAAATTCAAATGAGCTGACTTATTTTTATTTAGCTCATGAGTCTGGTGGGAAGGGCAAAGGCGGCAAGAAGAAGGGTTCATCCTTCCAAACTGTATCAGCTTTGCACAGGGGAGAGTCTGGGACAAATCAAATAAAAGGTTCCTCAGGTTTACCAAGGACAGTAATCTTGCAAAAAGACATAATTCAACATTAATTAATATTAAGTTTTAACATCAAACACATAATTATGTTGTTTAAAGTGTGTTTAAAAACTTGCAGGAGAACCTGAACAAGCTGATGACCAACCTGAGGTCCACTCACCCTCACTTTGTGCGCTGCATCATCCCCAATGAGACCAAGACTCCTGGGGCCATGGAGAACCCTCTGGTGATGCACCAGCTGCGCTGTAATGGTGTACTGGAAGGCATCAGGATCTGCAGAAAGGGCTTCCCCAACAGGATCCTCTATGGAGATTTCAAACAGAGGTGCTGTGTCAATTAAGTCACATACTGTATGACTACAAACAGGGTGAAATATTATGCCCCAGGATATATTTTCTTCTCCATTTTCTAGATATCGCATCCTGAATCCTGCTGCCATCCCTGAGGGTCAGTTCATTGACAGCAGGAAGGGGCTGAGAAACTCCTTGGGTCTCTGGATATAGATCACAATCAATACAAGTTTGGACACACTAAGGTAATCAACAAAACAGTATTTTACATTGTCTAATGTATAGCCAGTATTAAAAGTGAAACATCCACAGTAAAAACAAGCAGTTAAACAACAGTTAAAGCAAGATTATATACACATTACAAGTAGGATAAAAGTACCACAAGTAGAAAAATCATTAACAAACTACACCAACTGAATAATTTTCAGTTTCACAGCAATACTGATGTCAGGTTTTTGAGCACATCATACCAGGTCAAATAAGAATGCAGCAGGACAGTGTCCAAAAGTTGGAGCCATTAGGTGTAAAACCTGGTCAACATTAACATGCTCTACATGCTCAACATGCTCTTCCTAAAGGTGTTCTTCTAAGGCTGGTCTCCTTGGGCAACTGGAAGAGATGAGGGATGACCGTTTGTCACTCATTATCACTGGTATCCAGGCTAGATCGCGAGGTCTTCTAGCAAGAGTGGAATTCCAGAAGATTGTTGAAAGGAGGTCAGTGGAATCAGGCCTTTAAAATATCTAAAACCAAGTATATCATAGAGCTTTTTCATAATGATTTTTCTTTTTTATTATGTGGTGGTCATAACTTTGGTTGATTTTGGACAGAGATGCTCTGTTGGTGATCCAGTGGAACATCCGTGCCTTCATGGGGGTCAAGAATTGGCCCTGGATGAAGATGTTCTTCAAAATTAAACCTCTGTTGAGATCTGCAGAGGCAGAAAAGGAGATGGCCAACATGAAGGAAGAATTACCAAGCTAAAAGAAGCTTATGCAAAGTCTGAAGCTCGGAGGAAGGAACTGGAGAGAAAATGGTCTCTCTTCTTCAAGAGAAGAATGACCTGCAGCTCCAAGTTCAGACTGTACGTTTCAAATCTTTCATCATAAAAATGGTATTAAAATTAGACCAAGTTAGCTTGGGTGTAATGATGTGCTTTTTCAACTATAACAGGAGCAAGATAATCTTGTGATGCTGAAGAGAGATGTGAAGGGCTGATCAAAAGCAAGATTCACCTGGAGGCAAAAATCAAAGAGCTTACAGAAAGGCTGGAGGATGAGGAGGAGATGAATGCTGAACTAACAGCTAAGAAGAGGAAGTTGGAGGATGAGTGCTCTGAGTTAAAGAAAGACATTGATGACTTGGAGTTAACTCTGGCTAAAGTGGAGAAAGAAAAGCACGCCACTGAGAACAAGGTAAGACAACTACTCAGATTACTGCTCAGTTTGTCTCAGTATTAAGTGCATGAACAAGTAGCATGCTTTATCTTGTATTTGTCACTTTGCAGGTGAAGAACCTGGTCGAGGAGATGGCAGCTCTGGATGAAATCATTGCCAAGTTGACCAAGGAGAAGAAAGCCTTACAGGAAGCTCATCAGCAAACACTGGATGACCTGCAGAGTGAAGAAGACAAAGTCAACACTCTGACCAAGGCCAAGGCCAAGTTGGAGCAGCAAGTGGATGATGTAAGAATCCAGATGATCAGGTTCATCTTGTACATAAAAATAATAAATAGCAAGTGAAAAAAATGGTATTTGCTATCATCTGCAGCTCGAAGGGTCACTTGAGCAAGAGAAGAAAGTACGAATGGATCTTGAGAGAGCAAAGCGGAAGCTTGAAGGAGACCTAAAGTTAGCTCAAGAGAGTATCATGGACCTGGAAAATGACAAACAGCAACTCGAAGAGAGGCTGAAAAAGTAATAAGAGATGAACTTTGACAAACAAAAATACATTTTAAACTGTATCATTCATAAACACATTGTTTATTTATTTTTTTTATCTAAAGGAAAGATTTTGAAATAAGTCAACTCAATGGTAAAATAGAAGATGAACAAGCAATGAGTGCCCAGCTCCAGAAGAAACTGAAAGAGTTACAGGTAATGTTAAGAATGATGACCAGAGATGATTTGCTTGTGAAACAATGTGACATTTGGCCACAATTTATAGCCATTCAATGCAAAAGTAACAATACTTTTGCTTCTAGGCCCGCATTGAAGAGCTGGAGGAAGAGCTTGAGGCAGAGAGAGCTGCCCGAGCCAAGGTGGAGAAGCAGAGAGCAGACTTGTCCAGAGAGCTGGAGGAGATCAGTGAGAGGCTTGAGGAAGCTGGTGGAGCAACCACCGCCCAGATTGAGATGAACAAGAAAAGGGAGGCCGAGTTCCAGAAACTCCGCAGAGACCTTGAAGAGGCCACTCTGCAGCATGAAGCTACTGCCGCTACACTCAGGAAGAAACAGGCTGACAGTGTTGCTGACCTGGGAGAGCAGATTGACAACCTGCAGAGAGTCAAGCAGAAACTGGAGAAGGAGAAGACTGAGCTCAGACTGGAACTGGACGATGTGGTCTCCAATATGGAACACATTGTAAAGACTAAGGTAAAACACTTTCATTTATTTAAGTTGTTTGGCTCATTTTAAGTTTTAACCTCTCTCACATAGTTTTTTTTCAATGCATTTTGTTTTCAGAACAATTTGGAGAAAATGTGCAGGTCTCTGGAAGACCAGATGAATGAATACAAAACAAAGGCAGAAGAGGGACAGCGTACCATCAATGACTTCACCATGCAGAAAGCAAAGCTTCAAACTGAGAATGGTACACATTTGATTGGCATTTGTGTGTGCTGTTTGCGATTTTTGCAGGACTCATTTTACTCTTTCATCACAATTAGGTGAAATTATAAGGCAGCTTGAGGAAAAAGATTCCCTGGTGTCTCAACTCACCAGAGGAAAACAATCGTACACTCAACAAATTGATGACCTAAAAAGACAACTGGAGGAGGAAGTGAAGGTAGCAACAAAATATTGATGAAACCTACATAAAGAACAGAGGAAATTTTGGTGCAAAAGAAGCATTAAAATATTTTATTTCAGGCCAAGAATGCTTTAGCCCATGCAGTGCAGTCGGCTCGTCATGACTGTGATTTGCTCCGGGAGCAGTATGAGGAGGAGCAGGAGGCCAAGGCTGAACTGCAGCGCAGCATGTCCAAGGCCAACTCTGAGGTGGCTCAGTGGAGAACTAAGTATGAAACTGATGCCATCCAGAGGACCGAGGAGCTGGAGGAGGCCAAGTGAGTTCAATATACTTTGATTTAACAATTTGGCAAAGGTTAATTCAATTAACCCTGAATGAATTCTACTGCAATCCAGAAAGAAGCTGGCCCAGCGTCTGCAGGATGCTGAGGAGGCTGTTGAAGCAGTGAATGCTAAATGTTCCTCTCTGGAGAAGACCAAACACAGACTCCAGAATGAGATTGAAGATCTCATGGTGGATGTGGAGAGGTCTAATGCTGCTGCTGCTGCTCTGGACAAGAAGCAAAGAAACTTTGACAAGGTAGAACACATACATGTGGCCCTTTTGCTCTCGTAAATGGAGAACTAGAGTATAATGAGCAAACATGTTTCAGGTCTTGGCAGAATGGAAACAGAAGTATGAGGAGTCTCAAACAGAACTGGAGAGCTCCCAGAAGGAAGCCAGGTCTCTGAGCACTGAGCTCTTCAAACTAAAGAACTCCTATGAAGAATCTCTTGAACATCTGGAGACCATGAAGAGAGAGAACAAGAATCTGCAGGGTAAAGGCAACACCAGCTTACACCTCTGTCAAAGAATTTGTACTACTGACTAAATCATTGATGATGTGATACATTTTGTTTCTCAGAGGAAATATCTGACCTCACCGAACAAATTGGTGAGGGTGGAAAGAGTATTCATGAGCTTGAGAAGATTCGAAAACAGTTGGAACAAGAGAAGTCAGAGATACAAACAGCTCTCGAGGAAGCAGAGGTAGGTTGAATATTGTGAAGAATGACGACAAGCACTGTAAAGTATCTGCAAGTAAAATCAGCAAAATGAATTGTGTTTATTTTTTAGGCCTCACTGGAGCATGAGGAAGGGAAGATTCTCAGAATCCAGCTTGAGTTCAATCAGGTGAAGGCTGACATTGAGCGCAAGTTGGCCGAGAAAGATGAAGAGATGGAGCAAGCAAAGAGAAACCAACAGCGAATTGTGGACACCCTGCAGAGCTCTCTTGAAGCTGAGTGTCGTAGCAGGAATGAGGCCCTCCGTCTGAAAAAGAAGATGGAGGGAGACCTCAATGAGATGGAGATCCAGCTCAGCCAGGCCAACAGGCAGGCGGCTGAGGCCCAGAAACAACTTAAATCTGTTCATGCACATCTGAAGGTAAACATTTTATTGATGTATTGTCAGTTTTTGATGCTTTTTAGATTTGAACACAAGATCATATACTTGATTTAACTCAAAATAAAAACATTAAATATCTTTTCAGGATGCTCAGCTCCAGCTTGATGACGCTCTGCGCAGCAATGATGACATGAAGGAAAACATTGCAATTGTAGAGAGACGCAACAACCTGCTTCAAGCTGAACTGGAGGAACTGAGGGCTGCTCTGGAGCAAACCGAGAGAAGTCGCAAACTTGCTGAGCAAGAGCTGCTGGATGTTAGTGAGAGGGTGCAGCTACTGCACTCACAGGTGAGAGGCATTCATTGCACCTGGTATGGTCCTTTTCTATTGTTGTCAACTTACTGAGGAATTCTAATATCAAATTTTACCATTCAACCAGAACACCAGCCTGATAAACCAGAAGAAGAAGCTGGAGGCTGATACATCCCAGCTTCAAACTGAAGTAGAAGATGCAGTGCAGGAGTGCAGGAATGCTGAAGATAAGGCCAAGAAGGCCATCACTGATGCCGCCATGATGGCAGAGGAGCTGAAGAAAGAGCAGGACACCAGCGCTCACCTGGAGCGTATGAAGAAGAACATGGAGCAGACCATTAAAGACCTGCAGCACCGTCTGGATGAAGCTGAACAGATCGCCATGAAGGGAGGCAAGAAGCAGGTGCAGAAGCTTGAGGCCAAAGAAAACATTTCAACTTCCTCTCATACCTAACTGGAATATTTAGAACTCATTTCAAAACCACACTAAGACGGTTTTGGTTGACTCCTGTAGGAGGAACAGGCCAACACTCATCTGACCAAGTTCCGCAAGCTGCAGCACGAGCTGGATGAGGCTGAGGAGCGAGCCGACATCGCCGAGTCTCAGGTCAACAAGCTGCGCGCCAAGAGCCGCGACGTGGGCTCAAAGGTAGGAAGCTCTTTTACATTTCAACGTAACACTTCTTATACAGCACGGCACCTTCTTCATCCTATTACATAATATTGCATTGTAGTGTAATTCATTTGAGTTGTATTTTATATGAAATTCAAAACAGATAATGATAGAACTGTGCATTGTTTTTAATAGAAGTAAATAAATCAAACCGGTCTTTGAACACATCATTTTTATTTTGGATGTTCTTCTGGTTTTGTTCACTTGTGTTACTGTACTTAAATAGGTTAGTGGTGATTGAAGGCTCCATGGCAATCTAACTGCTTTGTCAGTGCGTTGACAGATAATAAAGAGAGAAATGAAAACTAAAAAAAAAACAAAACTCAAAACAGACTATAACCAGAGACTACTCATGGTTAGTGCCTTACCTCTACAACAGCAGGGTGCCCCAAAAGTAATATTTTTTTACTGTAATCGCTTCATCAGAGGGAGTTGTTGCGAATGCAGAATAGTAAGTAATGGAGAAGATATGTAGTATATAAAGTATATAATATACACAATGTTAGTTTTCCTTCATACACATCCGGTGCTACATGTTTTTCCAATCCAACAAATTCAGTTTGTCAAATGATTTGTGTATATACTTAACTAATCAGTAACTAAAAATCAAAAAGTAGTTCTGGTGTACTACCTTGTGTAACACTTATTGGTCTTCTGTCTCTAATCCATCTCTTTGTCTACTCTCTTATCATTCTTCACCACAGAAAGGGCTAGATGAAGAGTGAATCTCACAGACAGCCACCTAACAGCTCTGGGACCTCCTGTGCTCTCGTCCTCTTCGTGTCCATAGTAACTGTAGAATAAAGCAAAGTGCATTCAATTTGTGTAGAGTCCTCATTTATTTCAAATGGGAAGAATGTTCCAAGTTAGATTTTGAATAAGAGGCAGTGGGCAGACATCTTTCCTATAATGTATACACCTATGGGCTCTAGTTTCCTGTAAGGCAAATATAGATCATGCAGTTTTTCTTGTTCACATATATTTTGCATGAGTGTCCGTTTGGTAAATCCCTAGCACCAAACAAACATGTGCCACAAAGTGGAAGGAGAGGTAAAGCTTAGTTCATGTAGACCAGAATTTAACAATAAATATATTCTTTTAATCGGACTGGAAAGCTTTTGCTGACAGATTCGACGTTTAACAGTAAAGAGGCAGAAACACCCTCCCATTTTCGTGGCTGCTAGGAACCATCTCCATGAATCACATGCAAAAACACTTCACCAAAACCCTTTAATTATTTAAACCTTCTGATAAACACTGCGATTTCATCTGAACACATCGTGTGCGTATTTGTATTTATGAGCACATCTCCAAATTTGGTTTTGTACTTCATCTTAATTCTTTTTCTTGCATTGGTTAAATATTTTTGAAAATACATTAATACATGTGTATTGCACTTTAAAGACATAAAGAGGTGTTTTTAAATAATCTCTCTCCCCTTCCGCTGGTGTTAAAGGTGACGAGACTCAAGCTGCTTTCATCGTCTTTCCACTGATGATGTAGTCAGCCTCTCTTCTACTTTGCAGCCAGATGTGACTTGCTTTTCCACAATAGAGCCCAATATGTTAAATTCATTATATCAAAAGTGTAAGCACTAAAACAGAAAGAACAGAAGACACACATTTGCAACCTCAGTATGTGTAACCAAACAAAACCTTATATGAAACTGATTTGTTTACGATGGAGGGTCACAAATAGGAAGGGGTTTCTGATATTAGGTGGACTCGTTCTGCTCAAACTCTTACATAGGTAGCCAAACTGTAGGAGTTTGTAAGTAGTTTTCAGTGCGGTCAGGACACCGATAGAACCCACAGCACTTGAATGCAGCCTGGTCAGCGGGTTGACACTGTAAATGTCAGAATTCCAATAATTATAATAATAATAGAAGGACTGTTGTTCTCGGATTTACCGTGAACAGGCCTGAACATGTGGCAGTGACAAACACTGAACAAAAATAGGTTTGTAGTATTTCTTTGAAATATTACATTGTTTTCCCTGAAGAAAAAATCACCTAGTGATTATTTGACCAAGTCCAGTGTCTGATACAAATAAAGTGTAATTTTCTTGGTCAAAATGTGTCAAATTGCTGAAACTTGTCTCTAAAAGATATTTCAGACAATGGAAAAAGTATGTACCAGTTCCTTCTCATTTCAAAATCTTATTGGCTCTATAAGATGCATGTTAACTGTAATATGACAAGTCCTCCTGAGGCTACATGGCTTACTCTGCTCCTGTCTTCCAGTTTAAAAAGAAGAGCTTCCAAAAAGAAAAGATTAAAATGTTAACTTTAATGTTGCAAGAGTGAAACAGAATCAATTACATCAAAATGAGATAAAATACAATATAAAGAATCAAAAGGCTAAAACGGAAATGTAGCATTTAGTTACAATAAACAGCATTGTTTGAACTAAATCTATCTTCTAGTTGAATCAATGGCAGACTTACGATACCTCTTGTAGCTGCAGCAGCACCTAGAGAGAATGATGGAGGAGCTCTGCACCATCAGGACTGAAGGGTGGAGTTCAGCTTGACACTTGTCGAGCACTGAACGCTGACCTTGATCTCACGTGGCCGTGTCCTTCAGGGGTTGTAGATGTCTGTCGGTAGATTATAAGGTGATAAATGGCATAGTGATTTTTTCCCCCTTGTCATCTACAGTCTAACACTAACAAGATAACACACTACAGCTTTGCCCGTCTTCCTGATTATACTTTGAGATCGTCACTTTACCTTTGTGCTATAAGCTTCTCTGTGTCAGCAGCTTAACATGTAGGCCTGTGGTTTTTAGAAATGCTTTGGGATTAATTAGCAGACAACGCCACACTGCCAAGTATAGCATATCAAGGTGACACCGTTTGTGCTTTGCATTAAAGAGCTTAGCTGCCAACTGCTGGTCTTACATGAGAGGGAGTTTGGCTGTGACTCCGTGCTGCGAGAAGGAGATGAAAGCCAGGAGGGGGGGGGACACGACGCACACAAAGGATTTCCATTTGGGTTTTAGACAGCTGAGAATGAGAGTGAGTCCAACAATGTGAAAGCAAACTCTGATCAACCCTCACTGGAACATTGCTCAGCACCAAATTTCATTCTCATTTTACAGGAAGAGACTAAATTTGCATATATGGCTATGGGGCGAGGATGAATAGAACAAATTCCATTTCCTTTCTTTCTTTTTCTTTCTCCTTACAGCAGTGGCCATGGGTGTGCTTTTTACTGATGACCCATAAAGCAGAAAGACCCAACACTGTGGTAGTGACTATACAAAGTTAGTTCAAGCAACGCTTCTTGGACTTAAACTACAAAGAGGCGACTTCAATAAATATATTCTATGATAAAAAAAACTAAAATGCTTAAACCTGCAGCCTAGAGCAAACATATATTTTCTGTGCCATGCACCTGTCACCCCCCCTCCTTCATCGTGACATCACCAGCAGTGCCCTCGAACGCTGCCCTTCTCAATCAGAGAAAAAAACTCCAGACAAGAATTTCACAGGGTTATCTTTGTCCTCAAGGCCAAAGGAACGGGAACAACGCCATGAGGACACCATGAGACAAAGGGTGTAGACCTCACTGGACAGAACGGCAGTGATAATTTAAAGTCCCTGAACTTAGCACTCACTCGACAACAGCTGCAACACTTTATTGTCTCCGCAGCAGCAGCAACCCGCCCCAACTTCACGTCTGTCCTTTGCTGAACTTTATCTTTTTGATTAAGAACATTGACATGAAAAGGCTGGCACTGTTCTCAGAACACAGCGTTAATAAAGTTATTAAGCCATTACTCAACATTCTGTCTGGGATTTAGAACACAGACACCGGATCGACTGATGCTGCTTACTGTAGCAGGAAGAATCATGGAAATGAAAGTCCTGCTTGAACTGAATGGGAATTTAGATGGAGCCTCTTAACCCCTGCCACGTTTCAACTTTCAACTTTTCAGTTATGTCATTAGGAAGTTTGAATCAAACAAAGTTTATACCACACTTCAGGAGGTAAAAGGGTGTATACATTAGAGATTGAAATAAGTGCACTGAACATATCTGACAGAGTAGATTAATGAAAAATATAAATATAAAAAACTGTTAACGCTGATGTGAATAAAATAGGAGTCATTTGATATCAAGCCTGTCCCTGATCCCCACCTCTTGCCCTCCCCCTTCCTTTGCAACATGTATTGTCCTCGCCTTGTTTGTCACAAGGTGAAAGCAACAAATAGAAGCAGCACATCCTGCCCAATTAGGAGAGTGCTTTTTAATGTCTAACCTTTCTCCAGAAATCCACCCCATATTTGGTGGATAAACCACCTTTATTAATCGAGGGAGGGCCGCGCTGTCAGCGGTGGGGCTCATCACTTCACTAAAGGTCGGGATTAAAGGTTGAGAGTGAAAGGTAAGCAAACAAAATATTTATACAAATGGTACAGGGTTAAAATGTGACATGTTTCATTGATTTAACTGATTCATACCAGATGATTTTCAGTGATACTTGACATGTGCATGTGGTTTGCTGGGGATAACAGATGCTGGTCTTGTGGTAGTATTAATGGGATGATGTTTTACTTTTTTGTCTGGTTTGAATAGAAAGACGGTGACTGACGTTGTCTCCACTGTAGTCATAGTCCAACCCACCCTAGGTAAATTCCCCGTCTGACTTTATTTGTCATGTCATAAAATCATGACAAAAGCCTTCCAACATCAGACAGGACTTACATTTTGTTTGTGTACAGCTGTTGGAATTTAACTGCTGATGCACGATAAAGATCATGGTCATCTGCATACTGAGGAGATTTTACACAAATTCAAGTTCACTAAATTATTTTCAATCATTTTTCTTTATCTGTATCTCATTTGTATCTGTGGCTCTCCAAAAGTACAATACGTAACTAAATAATGCACCAATGTACATTTGTTTAGATTAAGTAAGATAACACATTCTCATTCACTCAATCTACATTAATCCTGAGGCCATGATTTTGCTTTACTGATAATATCTCAATATGTGCAAATGTTGACCAGGTTGAAAAATGGGGGACGCTGCCATGAAAGAGTTTGGGATTGCTGCTCCTTACCTGAGGAAGTCAGACAAGGAGCGTCTGGAGGCCCAGACTCGTCCCTTTGACATGAAGAAGGAATGCTTCGTTCCTGACCCAGAGATTGAGTTCGTCAAAGCGACCATCACCAGTCGGGATGGCGAGAAAGTCACCGCTGAAACAGAATTCGGAAAGGTAGATGAAATTGATGAGAGTGATGATGAACATATCGATTGGTACCATTGATTGGTAAGGCTTCTATCTTTGTGGTTTTAAAATGCATTCTTCCTTTCTACAGACCGTCACAGTGAAGGAGTGTGATGTTCACCCTCAGAACCCGCCAAAGTTCGATAAAATTGAAGACATGGCGATGTTCACCTTTCTCCATGAGCCCGCTGTGCTGTTCAACCTCAAAGAGCGTTACGCAGCATGGATGATCTATGTGAGACAACAGCTCCATCTGCAACTTTCCTTCACTGATAAAACATCTCAGCGTCTGACAGCATGACCCTCTCTCTCTCTTAACGTGACAGACCTACTCTGGGCTGTTCTGTGTGACTGTCAACCCCTACAAGTGGCTGCCAGTCTACAACCAAGAGGTGGTTGTCGCCTACAGAGGAAAGAAGAGGAGTGAAGCTCCTCCTCATATCTTCTCCATCTCTGACAATGCCTACCAGTACATGTTGGCAGGTACATGACCTGTGTGATCCCTCATCTTGTTGAATATTTTCACTTCCTGTGACATGCCATTTTTACTGATATTTGGATTATTTCTCTTGCTTACAGACAGAGAAAACCAGTCAATTCTTATCACGTAAGTCACACAAGCCACCAGAATTTCTTCAGTAGAGTAGGATCAGAAGTCATAAATCTTAAAACTTTCGACCTCCCTTGTACTCAGTGGAGAATCTG
>JAFBJZ010000295.1:0-12365 GCA_016785225.1 Psettodes erumei
GTGGTAGTTTAGCATGTCTTTGAATTTATATTGTGTGTCTTTTTGCTAGTTCTGAACTGCTTTGATGTCATCTTGTGAGTGAGTGTGGTAGTTTAGCATGTCTTTGAAGTCATCTTGTGTCTCTTTTTTGCTACTTCTGAACATCTTTGACATCATCCTGTGTCTCTTGTGGTAGTTTAGCTTGTCTTTGAAGTTATATTGTCTCTTTGTGCTTGTTCTTCACTGCTTTGAAGTCATCCTGTGTCTCTTTGTGGTAGTTTAGCATGTCTTTGAAGTCATATTGTGCCTCTTTGTGCTACTCCTGAACTGCTTTGAAGTCACCTTGTGTCTCTTTGTGGTAGTTTAGCATGTCTTTAAAGTCGTATTGTGTCTCTAAATGCTAGTTCATGCTAGTTCTGAACATCTTTGACGTCATCCTGTGTCTTTTTGTGCTAGTTAAGCATGTCTTTGAACTTATATTGTGTCTCTTTGTGCTAGTTCTTAACTGCTTTGAAGTCATCCTGTGTCTCTTTGTTGTAGTTTACCATGTCTTTAAAGTCATCTTGTGTGTCTTTTTGCTACTTCTGAAATGCTTTGAAGTCATATTGTGTCTCCTCGTGGTAGTTCTTAACTGCTTTGAAGTCATCCTGTGTCTCTCTGTGGTAGTTTAGCATGTATTTAAAGTAATCTTGTGTGTCTTTGGGCTACTTCTGAACTGCTTTAAAGTCATCTTGTCTCTCCTTGTGGTAGTTTAGCATGTCTTTAAGTCATATTGTGTGTCTCTGTGCTAGTTCTGAACTGCTTTGAAGTCATCCTGTGTCTCTTTGTGGTAGTTTAGCATGTCTTTGAAGTTATATTGTGTCTCTTTGTGCTATTTCTGAACTGCTTTGATGTCATCCTGTGTCTCCTTGTGGTACTTTTAGCTTGTCTTTGAAGATATATTGTGTGTCTGTTTGTGCTAGTTCGTAACTGCTTTGAAGTCATCCTGTGTATCTTTGTGGTAGTTTAGCATGTCTTTGAAGTTACATTGTGTCTCTTTTGTGGTAGTTCTGAACATCTTTGACATCATCCTGTGACTCTTTTGTGGTAGTTTAGCTTGTCTTTGAAGTTATATTGTCTCTTTGTGCTTGTTCTTCACTGCTTTGAAGTCATCCTGTGTCTCTTTGTGGTAGTTTAGCATGTCTTTGAAGTTATATTGTGTCTTCTTTTGTGCTAGTTCTTAACTGCTTTGAAGTCATCCTGTGTCTCTTTGTGGTAGTTTAGCATGTCTTTGAAGTTATATTGTGTCTATTTGTGCTAGTTCTTCACTGCTTTGAAGTCATCCTGTGTATCTTTGTGGAAATTTTAGCATGTCTTTGAAGTTACATTGTGTCTCTTTGTGCTAGTTCTGAACATCTTTAACGTCATCCTGTGTCTCTTTGTGGTAGTTTAGCATGTCTTTGAAGTTATATTGTGTCTCTTTGTGCTAGTTTAGCATGTATTTGAACTTATATTGTGTCTCTTTGTGCTAGTTCTTAACTGCTTTGAAGTCATCCTGTGTCTCTTTGTGGTAGTTTAGCATGTCTTTGAAGTCATCTTGTGTGTTTTTTTTGCTACTGTCTCTGAACATCTTTGACATCATAGTTTGTGTCTCTTTGTATTCCTAGCTTGTCTTTGAAGTTATATTGTGTCTCTTTGTGCTTATTCTTAACTGCTTTGAAGTCATCCTGTGTCTCTTTGTGGTAGTTTAGCATGTCTTTAAAGTATATTGTGTCTCTTTGTGCTAGTTCTGAACATCTTTGACGTCATCCTGTGTCTTTTTGTAGTAGTTTAGCATGTCTTTGAACTTATATTGTGTCTCTTTGTGCTAGTTCTTAACTGCTTTGAAGTCATCCTGTGTCTCTTTGTGGCAGTTTAGCATGTCTTTGAAGTTATATTGTGTCTATTTGTGCTAGTTCTTCACTGCTTTAAAGTCATCCTGTGTATGTTTGGGGAAATTTAGCATGTCTTTGAAGTTACATTGTGTCTCTTTGTGCTAGTTCTGAACATCTTTGACATCATCCTGTGTCTTTGTGGTAGTTTAGCTTGTCTTTGAAGTTATATTGTCTCTTTGTGCTTGTTCTTCACTGCTTTGAAGTCATCCTGTGTCTCTTTGTGGTAGTTGAGCATGTCTTTGAAGTTATATTGTGTCTATTTGTGCTAGTTCTTCACTGCTTTGAAGTCATCCTGTGTATCTCTGTGGAAATTTAGCATGTCTTTGAAGTTACATTGTGTCTCTTTGTGCTAGTTCTGAACATCTTTAACGTCATCCTGTGTCTCTTTGTGGTAGTTTAGCATGTCTTTGAAGTTATATTGTGACTATTTGTGCTAGTTTAGCATGTATTTGAACTTATATTGTGTCTATTTGTGCTAGTTCTTAACTGCTATGAAGTCATCCTGTGTCTCTTTGTGGTAGTTTAGCATGTCTTTGAAGTCATCTTGTGTTTCTTTTTGCTACTTCTGAACATCTTTGACATCATCCGGTGTCTCTTTGTATTCCTTTAGCTTGTCTTTGAAGTTATATTGTGTCTCTTTGTGCTTATTCTTCACTGCTTTGAAGTCATCCTGTGTCTCTTTGTGGTAGTTTAGCATGTCTTTAAAGTCGTATTGTGTCTCTTCATGCTAGTTCTGAACATCTTTGACGTCATCCTGTGTCTTTTTGTAGTAGTTTAGCATGTCTTTGAACTTATATTGTGTCTCTTTGTGCTAGTTCTTAACTGCTTTGAAGTCATCCTGTGTCTCTTTGTGGCAGTTTAGCATGTCTTTGAAGTTATATTGTGTCTATTTGTGCTAGTTCTTCACTGCTTTAAAGTCATCCTGTGTATGTTTGGGGAAATTTAGCATGTCTTTGAAGTTACATTGTGTCTCTTTGTGCTAGTTCTGAACATCTTTGACATCATCCTGTGTCTTTGTGGTAGTTTAGCTTGTCTTTGAAGTTATATTGTCTCTTTGTGCTTGTTCTTCACTGCTTTGAAGAAGTCCTGTGTCTCTTTGTGGTAGTTGAGCATGTCTTTGAAGTTATATTGTGTCTATTTGTGCTAGTTCTTCACTGCTTTGAAGTCATCCTGTGTATCTCTGTGGAAATTTAGCATGTCTTTGAAGTTACATTGTGTCTCTTTGTGCTAGTTCTGAACATCTTTAACGTCATCCTGTGTCTCTTTGTGGTAGTTTAGCATGTCTTTGAAGTTATATTGTGACTATTTGTGCTAGTTTAGCATGTATTTGAACTTATATTGTGTCTATTTGTGCTAGTTCTTAACTGCTATGAAGTCATCCTGTGTCTCTTTGTGGTAGTTTAGCATGTCTTTGAAGTCATCTTGTGTTTCTTTTTGCTACTTCTGAACATCTTTGACGTCATCCTGTGTCTTTTTGTAGTAGTTTAGCATGTCTTTGAACTTATATTGTGTCTCTTTGTGCTAGTTCTTAACTGCTTTGAAGTCATCCTGTGTCTCTTTGTGGTACTTTAGCATGTCTTTGAAGTCATATTGTATCTCTTAGTGGTAGTTTAGCATGTCCTTGAAGTCTTCTTGTGTCTCTTTGTGGTAGTTTAGCATTTCCTTAAATTCAACTTGTGTGTCCTTGTGTTAGATCTGAACTGCTTTAATGTCATCTTGTCAGTCTTTGTGGTAGTTTAGCTTGTCTTTGAAGTCATATTGTGTCTCTTTGTGCTACTTCTGAACTGCTTTGAATTCATCTTGTGTCTCTTTGTGGTAGTTTAGCATGTCTTGAAAGTCATCTTGTGTGTCTTTATGCTACTTCTGAAGTGCTTTGAAGTCATATTGTTTCTCTTCGTGCCAGTTCTGAACATCCTTGACAGCATCCTGTGTCTCTTTGTGGTAGTTTAGCATGTCTTTGAACTCATATTGTGTCTATTTGTGCTCGTTCTTAACTGCTTTGAAGTCATCCTGTGTCCTTTGTGGCAGTTTAGCATGTCTTTGAAGTTATATTGTGTCTCTTTGTGTTAGTTCTGAACTGCTTTTATGTCACCCTGTGTCTCCTTGTGGTACTTTAGCTTATCTTTGAACTTATATTGTGTCTATTTGTCCTAGTTCTTCACTGCTTTGAAGTCATCCTATGTCTCTTTGTGGTAGTTTAGCATGTCTTTGAACTTATATTGTGTCTATTTGTGCTAGTTCTTCACTGCTTTGAAGTCATCTTGTTTCTCTTTGTGGTAGTTTAGCATGTCTTTGAAGTTATATTGTGTCTATTTGTGCTAGTTCTTAACATCTTTGACGTCATCCTGTGTCTTTTTGTGGTACTTTAGCATGTCTTTGAACTTATATTGTGTCTCTTTGTGCTAGTTCTTAACTGCTTTGAAGTCATCCTGTGTCTCTTTGTGGTAGTTTAGCATGTCTTTGAAGTCATCTTGTTTCTCTTTGTGGTAGTTTAGCATGTCTTTGAAGTCATCTTGTGTGTCTTTGTGGCAGTTTGTGTCTTTAAAGTCATCTTTGTGAAATGCTACTTTGAAAAGTCATATCGTGTCTCTTTGTGGTAGTTTAGCATGTCTTTGAAGTTATATTGTGTCTCTTTGTGAAAGTTCTGAAAATCTTTGACGTTATCCTGTGTCTCTTTGTTGTAGTTTACCATGTCTTTAAAGTCATCTTGTGTGTCTTTTTGCTACTTCTGAAATGCTTTGAAGTCATCTTGTGTCTCTTTGTGGTAGTTTAACATGTCTTTAAAGTCATCTTTTGTGTCTTTGTGGTACTTCTGAACTGCTTTGAAGTCATCCTGTGTCTCTTTGTGGTAGTTTAGCATGTCTTTGAAGTCATATTGTATGTCTTAGTGGTAGTTTAGCATGTCCTTGAAGTCTTCTTGTGTCTCTTTGTGGTAGTTTTAGCATGTCTTTGAAGTCATCTTGTTTCTCTTTGTGGTAGTTTAGCATGTCTTTGAAGTTGTATTGTGTCTATTTGTGCTAGTTCTTCACTGCTTTGAAGTCATCCTGTGTATCTTTGTGGAAATTTAGCATGTCTTTGAAGTTACATTGTGTCTCTTTGTGCTAGTTCTTCACTGCTTTGAAGTCATCTTGTGTCTCTTTGTGGTAGTTTAGCATGTCTTTAAAGTCGTATTGTGTCTCTTAGTGGTAGTTTAGCATGTACTTGAAGTCTTCTTGTGTCTCTTTGTGGTAGTTTAGCATGTCCTTAAATTCATCTTGTGTGTCCTTGTGTTAGTTCTGAACTGCTTTAATGTCATCTTGTCAGTCTTTGTGGTAGTTTAGCATGTCTTTGAAGTCATATTGTGTCTCTTTGTGCTACTTCTGAACTGCTTTGAATTCATCTTGTGTCTCTTTGTGGTAGTTTAGCATGTCTTGAAAGTCATCTTGTGTGTCTTTTATGCTGCTTTGAAGTCTGTGCTTTGAAGTGCTTTGAAGTCATATTGTTTCTCTTCGTGCTAGTTCTGAACATCCTTGACATCATCCTGTGTCTCTTTGTGGTAGTTTAGCATGTCTTTGAACTTATATTGTGTCTATTTGTGCTCGTTCTTAACTGCTTTGAAGTCATCCTGTGTATCTTTGTGGTAGTTTAGCATGTCTTTGAAGTTATATTGTGTCTCTTTGTGCTAGTTCTGAACTGCTTTGAAGTCATCCTGTGTCTCCTTGTGGTAGTTTAGCATGTCTTTGAAGATCATATTGTGTCTCTTTTTGCTAGTTCTGAACATGCTTTGAAGTCATCCTGTGTCTCTTTTGTGGTAGTTTAGCATGTCTTTGAACTTATATTGTGTCTAGTTTGTGCTTAGTTCTTAACTGCTTTGAAGTCAGCATGTCTTTGAAGTGTGTTGTTTTTGTGGTAGTTTAGCATGTCTTTGAAGTTATATTGTGTCTATTTGTGCTAGTTCTTCACTGCTTTGAAGTCATCCTGTGTATCTTTGTGGAAATTTAGCATGTCTTTGAAGTTACATTGTGTCTCTTTGTGCTAGTTCTTCACTGCTTTGAAGTCATCTTGTGTCTCTTTGTGGTAGTTTAGCATGTCTTTAAAGTCGTATTGTGTCTCTTCATGCTAGTTCTGAACATCTTTGACGTCATCCTGTGTCTTTTTGTGGTAGTTTAGCATGTCTTTGAACTTATATTTGTGTCTTTTTGTGCTAGTTCTTGAAGTCTGCTTTGAAGTCATCTTTTGTGTCTCTTGTGTCTCTTTGTGGTAGTTTAGCATGTCTTGAAGTCTCATATTGTGTCTCTTTGTGGTAGTTTAGCATGTCCTTTAAATTCATCTTTGTGTCTCTTGTGTTAGTTCTGAACTGCTTTAAGTCATCTTGTGTCTCTTTGTGGTAGTTTAGCATGTCTTTGAAGTCATATTGTGTCTCTTTGTGCTAGTTCTTAACTGCTTTGAAGTCATCCTGTGTCTCTTTGTGGTAGTTTAGCATGTCTTTGAAGTTATATTGTGTCTATTTGTGCTAGTTCTTCACTGCTTTGAAGTCATCCTGTGTCTTTTTGTGGAAATTTAGCATGTCTTTGAAGTTACATTGTGTCTATTTGTGGTAGTTCATCACTGCTTTGAAGTCAACTTTTGTCTCTTTGTGGTAGTTTAGCATGTCTTTGAAGTCATCTTGTGTTTCTTTTTGCTACTTCTGAACATCTTTGACGTCATCCTGTGTCTTTTTGTAGTAGTTTAGCATGTCTTTGAACTTATATTGTGTCTCTTTGTGCTAGTTCTTAACTGCTTTGAAGTCATCCTGTGTCTCTTTGTGGCAGTTTAGCATGTCTTTGAAGTCATATTGTATCTCTTAGTGGTAGTTTAGCATGTCCTTGAAGTCTTCTTGTGTCTCTTTGTGGTAGTTTAGCATGTCCTTAAATTCATCTTGTGTGTCCTTGTGTTAGTTCTGAACTGCTTTGATGTCATCTTGTCAGTCTTTGTGGTAGTGTAGCATGTCTTTGAAGTCATATTGTGTCTTTTTGTGCTACTTCTGAAGTGCTTTGAAGTCATATTGTTTCTCTTCGTGCTAGTTCTGAACATCCTTGACATCATCCTGTGTCTCCTTGTGGTACTTTAGCTTGTCTTTGAAGATATATTGTCTCTTTGTGCTAGTTCTTCACTGCTTTGAAGTCATCTTGTTTCTCTTTGTGGTAGTTTAGCATGTCTTTGAACTTATATTGTGTCTATTTTTGCTAGTCCTTAACTGCTTTGAAGTCATCCTGTGTGTTTTTGTGGTAGTTTAGCATGTCTTTGAAGTCATCTTGTTTCTCTTTGTGGTAGTTTAGCATGTCTTTGAAGTTATATTGTGTCTATTTGTGCTAGTTCTTCACTGCTTTGAAGTCATCCTGTGTATCTTTGTGGACATTTAGCATGTCTTTGAAGTTACATTGTGTCTCTTTGTGCTAGTTCTGAACATCTTTAACGTCATCCTATGTCTCTTTGTGGTAGTTTAGCATGTCTTTGAACTTATATTGTGTCTATATGTGCTAGTTCTTAACTGCTTTGAAGTCATCCTGTGTCTCTATGTGGTAGTTTAGCATGTCTTTGAAGTTATATTGTGTGTCTTATTGCTAGTTCTGAACTGCTTTGATGTCATCTTGTGAATCCTTGTGGTAGTTTAGCATGTCTTTGAAGTCATCTTGTGTCTCTTTTTGCTACTTCTGAACATCTTTGACATCATCCTGTGTCTCTTTGTGGTACTTTAGCTTGTCTTTGAAGTTATATTGTCTCTTTGTGCTTATTCTTCACTGCTTTGAAGTCATCCTGTGTCTCTTTGTGGTAGTTTAGCATGTCTTTGAAGTCATATTGTGCCTCTTTGTGCTACTTCTGAACTGCTTTGAAGTCATATTGTATCTCTTAGTGGTAGTTTAGCATGTCCTTGAAGTCTTCTTGTGTCTCTTTGTGGTAGTTTAGCATGTCCTTAAATTCATCTTGTGTGTCCTTGTGTTACTTCTGAACTGCTTTAATGTCATCTTGTCAGTCTTTGTGGTAGTTTAGCATGTCTTTGAAGTCATATTGTGTCTCTTTGTCCTACTTCTGAACTGCTTGGAATTCATCTTGTGTCTCTTTGTGGTAGTCTAGCATGTCTTGAAAGTCATCTTGTGTGTCTTTGTGTGTCTTTGAAGTCATGCTGTTTTCTGAAGTGCTTTGAAGACATCATCCTGTGTCTCTTTGTGGTAGTTTAGCATGTCTTTGAAGTTATATTGTGTCTCTTTGTGCTAGTTCTGAACTGCTTTGAAGTCATCCTGTGTCTCTTTGTGGTAGTTTAGCATGTCTTTGAAGTTATATTGTGTATTTTGTGCTAGTTCTTAACTGCTTTGAAGTTTGTATCTCTTTTGGTAGTTTAGCATGTCTTTGAAGTCATCTTGTGTCTCTTTGTGGTAGTTTAGCATGTCTTTGAAGTCATATTGTGTGTCTTTTGTGTGGTAGTTCTGAACTGCTTTGAAGTCATTGTGTCTCTTTGTGGTAGTTTAGCATGTCTTTGAAGTTATATTGTGTCTCTTTGTGCTAGTTCTTAACTGCTTTGAAGTCATCCTGTGTCTCTTTGTGGTAGTTTAGCATGTCTTTGAAGTTATATTGTGTCTATTTGTGCTAGTTCTTAACTGCTTTGAAGTCATCCTGTGTCTCTTTTGTGGCAGTTTAGCATGTCTTTGAAGTTATATTGTGTCTTGTTTTTGTGCTAGTTCTTCACTGCTTTGAAGTCATCTTGTGTCTCTTTGTGGTAGTTTAGCATGTCTTTGAAGTCATATTGTGTCTCTTTTGTGCTAGTTCTGAACATCTTTGAGTCATCCTGTGTCTCTTTTGTGGTAGTTTAGCATGTCTTTGAAGTTATATTGTGTCTCTTTGTGCTAGTTCTTAACTGCTTTGAAGTCATCCTGTGTCTCTTTGTGGTAGTTTAGCATATCTTTGAAGTTATATTGTGTCTATTTGTGCTAGTTCTTCACTGCTTTGAAGTCATCCTGTGTCTCTTTGTGGTAGTTTAGCATGTCTTTGAAGTTATATTGTGTGCCTTTTTGCTAGATCTGAACTGCTTTGATGTCATCTTGTGAGTCCTTGTGGTAGTTTAGCATGTCTTTGAAGTCATCTTGTGTCTCTTTTTGCTACTTCTGAACATCTTTGACATCATCCTGTGTCTCTTTGTGGTACTTTACCTTGTCTTTGAAGTTATATTGTCTCTTTGTGCTTGTTCTTCACTGCTTTGAAGTCATCCTGTGTCTGTTTGTGGTAGTTTAGCATGTCTTTGAAGTTATATTGTGTCTCTTTGTGCTAGTTCTGAACTGCTTTGATGTCATCCTGTGTCTCCTTGTGGTACTTTAGCTTGTCTTTGAAGATATATTGTCTCTTTGTGCTAGTTCTTCACTGCTTTGAATTCATCCTATGTCTCTTTGTGGTACTTTAGCATGTCTTTGAACTTATATTGTGTCTATTTGTGCTAGTTCTTAACTGCTTTGAAGTCATCCTGTCTCTTTGTGGTAGTTTAGCATGTCTTTAAAGTCGTGTTGTGTCTCTTCATGCTAGTTCAGAACATCTTTGAAGTCATCCTGTGTCTTTTTGTGGCAGTTTAGCATGTCTTTGAACTTATATTGTGTCTACTTGTGCTCGTTCTTAACTGCTTAGAAGTCATCCTGTGTCTCTTTGTGGCAGTTTAGCATGTCTTTGAAGTCATCTTGTGTCTCTTTTTGCTACTTCTGAACATCTTTGGCATCATCCTGTGTCTCTTTGTGGTAGTTTACCTTGTCTTTGAAGTTATATTGTCTCTTTGTGCTTGTTCTTCACTGCTTTGAAGTCATCCTGTGTCTGTTTGTGGTAGTTTAGCATGTCTTTGAAGTCATATTGTGCCTCTTTGTGCTACTTCTGAACTGTTTTGAAGTCATCCTGTGTCTCTTTGTGGTAGTTTAGCATGTCTTTAAAGTCGTGTTGTGTCTCTTCATGCTAGTTCTGAACATCTTTGACGTCATCCTGTGTCTTTTTGTGGCAGTTTAGCATGTCGTTGAAGTTATATTGTGTCTCTTCGTGCTAGTTCTTAATTGCTTTGAAGTCATCCTGTGTCTCTTTGTGGTAGTTTAGCATGTCTTAAAGTTATACTGTGTCTCTATGTGCGAGTTCTGAACATCTTTGACGTCATCCCGTGTCTCTTTGTGGTAGTTTATCTTGTCTTTGAAGTTATATTGTGTCTCTTTGTGGTAGTTTATCTTGTCTTTGAAGTTATATTGTGTCTCTTTGTGGTAGTTGAGCATATCGTTGAAGTTATTATGTGTCTCTTTGTGCTAGTTAAGAACATCTTTGATGTCATCCTGTGTCTTTTTGTGGTAGTTTAGCATATCTTTGAAGTTATATTGTGTCTATTTGTGCTAGTTCTTCACTGCTTTGAAGTCATCCTGTGTATCTTTGTGGAAATTTAGCATGTCTTTGAAGTTACATTGTGTCTCTTTGTGCTAGTTCTGAACATCTTTGACGTCATCCTATGTCTCTTTGTGGTAGTTTAGCATGTCCTCGAACTTATATTGTGTCTATTTGTGCTAGTTCTTAACTGCTTTGAAGTCATCCTGTGTCTCTTTGTGGTAGTTTAGCATGTCTTTGAAGTTATATTGTGTGTCTTTTTGCTAGTTCTGAACTGCTTTGATGTCATCTTGTGAGTCCTTGTGGTAGTTTAGCATGTCTTTGAAGTCATCTTGTGTCTCTTTTTGCTACTTCTGAACATCTTTGACATCATCCTGTGTCTCTTTGTGGTACTTTTACCTTGTCTTTGAAGTTATATTGTCTCTTTGTGCTTGTTCTTCACTGCTTTGAAGTCATCCTGTGTCTGTTTGTGGTAGTTTAGCATGTCTTTGAAGTCATATTGTGCCTCTTTGTGCTACTTCTGAACTGCTTTGAATTCATCTTGTGTCTCTTTGTGGTAGTTTAGCATGTCTTAAAAGTCATCTTGTGTGTCTTTATGCTACTTCTGAAGTGCTTTGAAGTCATATTGTTTCTCTTCGTGCTAGTTCTGAACATCCTTGACATCATCCTGTGTCTCTTTGTGGTAGTTTAGCATGTCTTTGAACTTATATTGTGTCTATTTGTGCTCGTTCTTAACTGCTTTGAAGTCATCCTGTGTCTCTTTGTGGCAGTTTAGCATGTCTTTGAAGTTATATTGTGTCTCTTTGTGCTAGTTCTGAACTGCTTTGATGTCATCCTGTGTCTCCTTGTGGTACTTTAGCTTGTCTTTGAAGATATATTGTCTCTTTGTGCTAGTTCTTCACTGCTTTGAATTCATCCTATGTCTCTTTGTGGTACTTTAGCATGTCTTTGAACTTATATTGTGTCTATTTGTGCTAGTTCTTAACTGCTTTGAAGTCATCCTGTGTCTCTTTGTGGTAGTTTAGCATGTCTTTGAAGTCATCTTGTGTGTCTTTTTTGCTAGTTCTGAACATCTTTGATGTCATCTTGTGAGTCTTTGTGGTAGTTTAGCATGTCTTTGAAGTCATATTGTGTCTCTTTGTGCTACTTCTGAACTGCTTTGAATTCATCTTGTTTCTCTTTGTGGTAGTTTCATGTCTTTGAAGTCATCTTGTGTGGTAGTTTAGCATGTCTTTGAAGTCATATTGTGTCTCTTTGTGCTAGTTCTCTTGACATCATCCTGTGTCTCTTTGTGGTAGTTTAGCATGTCTTTGAACTTATATTGTGTCTATTTGTGCTCGTTCTTAACTGCTTTGAAGTCATCCTGTGTCTCTTTGTGGTAGTTTAGCATGTCTTTGAAGTTATATTGTGTCTCTTTGTGCTAGTTCTGAACATCTTTGATGTCATCCTGTGTCTCCTTGTGGTAGTTTAGCATGTCTTTGAAGATATATTGTGTCTCTTTGTGCTAGTTCTTCACTGCTTTGAAGTCATCCTGTGTCTCTTTGTGGTAGTTTAGCATGTCTTTGAAGTTATATTGTGTCTATTTGTGCTAGTTTCTGAACATCTTTGAAGTCATCCTGTGTCTCTTTGTGGTAGTTTAGCATGTCTTTGAAGTCATATTGTGTCTCTTTGTGCTAGTTCTTAACTGCTTTGAAGTCATCCTGTGTCTCTTTGTGGTAGTTTAGCATGTCTTTGAAGTTATATTGTGTCTCTCTTTGTGCTAGTTCTGAACTGCTTTGATGTCATCCTGTGTCTCCTTGTGGTAGTTTAGCATGTCTTTAAAGTCATCTTGTGTCTCTTTTGCTACTTCTGAACATCTTTGACATCATCCTGTGTCTCTTTGTGGTAGTTTAGCATGTCTTTGAAGTTATATTGTGTCTCTTTGTGCTTGTTCTTTAACTGCTTTGAAGTCATCCTGTGTCTAGTTTTGTGGTAGTTTAGCATGTCTTTTGAAGTTATATTGTGTGTCTCTTTGTGCTAGTTCTGAACTGCTTTGATGTCATCCTGTGTCTCCTTGTGGTAGTTTAGCATGTCTTTAAAGTCATCTTGTGTGTCTTTGTGCTACTTCTGAACTGCTTTGAA
>JAFBJZ010000316.1:0-35707 GCA_016785225.1 Psettodes erumei
GGCTGGGCTGGGTTACTGGGGCTGTGTATAGCATGCAGTGGATGCAGATCGGGGGTCCCTGGGCTGGGCTGGCTGCTGCTGGCTGGGCTGTGCTGGGCTGGGCTGGGCTGGGCTGTGCTGGGCTGCAGTGGATGCAGATCGGGGGTCCCTGTGCTGGGCTGGGCTGGGCTGGGCTGGGCTGGGCTGCTGGGCTGGGCTGGGTTACTGGGGCTGTGTATAGCATGCAGTGGATGCAGATCGGGGGTCCCTGTGCTGGGCTGGGCTGGGCTGGGCTGGGCTGGGCTGGGCTGGGCTGTGCTGGGCTGTGTGCTGTGCTGTGCTGTGCTGTGCTGGGCTGGGCTGTGCTGGGCTGGGCTGGGCTGGGCTGTGTGTGCTGGGCTGGGCTGGGCTGGGCTGGCTGTGCTGGGCTGGGCTGGGCTGGGCTGTGCTGGGCTGGGCTGGGCTGGGCTGGGCTGTGCTGGGCTGGGCTGGGCTGTGTGCTGGGCTGGGCTGGGTTACTGGGGCTGTGCATATCATGCAGTGGATGCAGATCGGGGGTCCCTGTGCTGGGCTGGGCTGTGCTGGGCTGGGCTGGGCTGGGTTACTGGGGCTGTGTAGCATGCAGTGGATGCAGATCGGGGGTCCCTGTGCTGGGCTGGGCTGTGCTGGGCTGGGCTGGGCTGGGCTGCTGCTGGGCTGGGCTGTGCTGGGGCTGTGGATGCAGGCGGGGTGCTGGGCTGTGCTGGGCTGGCTGGGCTGGGCTGGGCTGGGCTGGGCTGGGCTGGGCTGGGCTGTGCTGGGCTGGGCTGGGCTGGGGCTGTGCTGCATGCTGTGGATGCAGCGGGGGCTGTGCTGGGCTGGGCTGGGCTGGGTGTGCTGGGCTGGGCTGGGTTACTGGGGCTGTGTATAGCATGCAGTGGATGCAGATCGGGGGTCCCTGCTGGGCTGGGCTGGGCTGGGCTGGGCTGGGCTGGGCTGGCTGGGGGCTGTGCTGGGGCTGGGCTGTGCTGGGGTGGATGCAGATGCTGGGCTGGGGTGGCTGCTGGGCTGGGCTGTGCTGTGCTGGGCTGGGCTGGGCTGGGCTGGGCTGGGCTGGTGCTGCTGTGCTGCTGCTGGCTGTGCTGGCTGGGCTGTGCTGGCTGGGCTGGCTGTGCTGGGCTGGGCTGGGCTGGGCTGTGCTGCTGGGCTGGGCTGGGCTGGGCTGGGCTGGGCTGGGCTGGGCTGGGGCTGGGGTGCAGCATGCAGTGTGCAGCATGCAGTGGATGCTGATGCTGGGCTGTCCCTGTGCTGCTGCTGCTGGGCTGGGCTGGGCTGGGCTGGGCTGGGCTGCATGGTGGGCTGGGCTGGGCTGGGTTGCTGGGGCTGTGTATGGCATGCTGGGCTGGATGCTGGGCTGGGGCTGTGCTGGCTGGGCTGGGCTGGGGGCTGTGCTGGGCTGGGCTGGGCTGGGCTGGGCTGGGCTGGCTGTGCTGTGCTGCTGGCTGGCTGCTGGGCTGGGCTGGGTGCTGGGCTGGGCTGGGCTGTGCTGGGCTGGGCTGGGCTGGGGTGCTGGGCTGGGCTGGGCTGGGCTGTGCTGGGCTGGGCTGGGCTGGGCTGTGGTGCTGGGCTGCTGGGCTGCTGGGGGGGCTGTGCATCATGCTGGTGGATGGGTGGGCTGGGCTGGGCTGGCTGGGTGCTGTGCTGGCTGGGCTGGGTTACTGGGGCTGTGTACAGCATGCAGTGGATGCAGGGGGGGGGGGTCCTGTGCTGCTGGGCTGGGCTGGCTGGGCTGGGGGCTGGGCTGCATGGCTGGGCTGGGCTGGGTTACTGGGGCTGTGTATGGGCATGCAGTGGATGCAGATGGGGGCTGTGCTGTGCTGCTGGCTGGGCTGGGCTGGGGTGATGGGCTGGGCTGGGTTACTGGGGCTGTGTGCAGCATGCAGTGGATGCTGGGGGGTCCCTGTGCTGGGCTGGGCTGGGCTGGGCTGCTGGCTGGGCTGGGTGTGATGGGCTGGGCTGGGTTGCTGGGGCTGTGTGTAGCATGCAGTGGATGCAGATCTGGGGGGCTGTGCTGGGCTGGGCTGTGCTGGGCTGGGCTGGGCTGGGTGTGCTGGGCTGGGCTGGTGCTGGGGCTGTGGATGCTGGGCATGCTGGGCTGGCTGTGATGGGCTGGGCTGGGCTGGGCTGGGCTGGGCTGGGCTGGGCTGGGCTGTGCTGGGCTGGGCTGATGGGCTGGGCTGGGTTACTGGGGCTGTGTATAGCATGCAGTGGATGCAGATCGGGGGGTCCCTGTGCTGGGCTGGGCTGGGCTGGGCTGGGCTGCTGCTGGGCTGGGCTGGGCTGGGCTGGGCTGGGCTGTGCATGCTGGATGTGCTGTCCCTGTGCTGGCTGTGCTGCTGGCTGGCTGGGCTGGGCTGGGCTGTGCTGGGCTGCTGGCTGGGCTGGGCTGGGCTGGGCTGTGTATAGCATGCTGGGCTGCTGGGCTGGGCTGGGCTGGGCTGGCTGTGCTGGGCTGGGCTGGGCTGGGCTGGGCTGGGCTGGGCTGGGCTGGGTTGCTGGGGCTGTGTATAGCATGCAGTGGATGCAGATCTGGGGTCCCTGTGCTGGGCTGGGCTGGGCTGGGCTGGGCTGGGCTGGGCTGGGCTGGGCTGGGTGGGCTGGGGCTGTGTATAGCATGGGTGGATGCAGATCGGGGGGTCCCTGTGCTGGGCTGGGCTGGCTGGGCTGGGCTGGGCTGTGCTGCATGTGCTGGGCTGCTGGGCTGGGCTGTGGGCTGGGCTGGGCTGGGCTGGGCTGGGTGCTGGGCTGGGGGCTGTGCTGCATGCAGTGGATGCTGGGCTGGGCTGGGCTGGGCTGGGCTGCTGTCTGTGCTGTGCTGTGCTGGCTGCTGGGCTGTGCTGGGCTGGGCTGTGCAGCATGTGCTGGATGCTGTGCTGGGCTGGGCTGGGCTGGGCTGGGCTGTGCTGGGCTGGGCTGGGCTGTGTGTGCTGGGCTGGGCTGGGTTACTGGGGCTGTGTATAGCATGCAGTGGATGCAGATCGGGGGTCCCTGTGCTGGGCTGCTGCTGGGCTGGGCTGGGCTGGGCTGGGCTGGGCTGTGTGGGCATGGGTGGATGCATGCGGGGGCTGTGCTGGGCTGTGCTGGGCTGGGCTGGGCTGGGCTGGGCTGGGCTGGGCTGGGCTGGGCTGCTGTGCAGCATGCAGTGGTGGATGCTGGGCTGTGCTGCTGGCTGGGCTGCTGCTGTGCTGGGCTGGGCTGGGCTGGGGCTGGGGCTGTGTGCAGCATGCAGTGGATGCAGATGGGGTCCCTGCTGTGCTGGGCTGGGCTGGCTGGGCTGGGCTGGGCTGGGCTGGGCTGGGCTGGGCTGGGCTGGGCTGGGTGCTGGGGCTGTGTACTGGGGCATGCAGTGGATGCAGATCAGGGGTGTGCTGGGCTGGGCTGGGCTGGGCTGGGCTGGGCTGGGCTGGGGCTGTGCAGCATGCGGTGGATGGGCTGGGCTGGGTGGCTGGGGCTGTGTATGGGCATGCTGTGGATGCAGATGCTGGGGGGTCCCTGTGCTGGGCTGGGCTGGGCTGTGCTGGGCTGGGCTGGCTGGGCTGGGCTGTGCTGGGCTGGGTGGATGCAGGTGCTGTGCTGCATGCTGTGGCTGTGCTGGCTGGGCTGTGCTGTGCTGGGCTGGGCTGGGCTGGGTGGCTGGGCTGGGCTGGGCTGTGCTGTGCTGGGCTGTGCTGGGCTGGGCTGGGCTGTGCTGTGCTGGGCTGTGCTGTGCTGGGCTGGGCTGGGCTGGGTTACTGGGGCTGTGTGCAGCATGCAGTGGATGCAGGGGGGGTCCCTGTGCTGGGCTGGCTGTGCTGCTGGCTGGGCTGCTGGCTGCTGGGCTGGGTGGGCTGGGGCTGTGGCATAGCATGCAGTGGATGCAGATCGGGGGTCCCTGTGCTGGGCTGGGCTGGGCTGTGTGATGGGCTGGCTGGGTTACTGGGGCTGTGTATAGCATGCAGTGGATGCAGATCTGGGGTCCCTGTGCTGGGCTGGGCTGGGCTGGGCTGCTGCTGGGCTGGCTGGGCTGCTGGCTGGGCTGGTGCTGGGCTGGGCTGTGCAGCATGGGGTGGATGCTGATGCTGGGCTGGCTGTGCTGGGCTGGGCTGGGCTGCTGGGCTGTGCTGCTGGGCTGGGCTGGGCTGTGCTGCATGCTGGCAGCTGGGCTGTGCTGGGCTGGGTGCTGTGGCTGGGCTGGGCTGGGGGGCTGTGCTGTGCTGGATGCAGATGGGGCTGGCTGCTGTGCTGGGCTGGGCTGGGTGGGCTGGGGCTGTGTATAGCATGCAGTGGATGCAGATGGGGGGTCTGCTGGGCTGGCTGGGCTGGGCTGGGCTGGGCTGGGCTGGGCTGGGCTGGGCTGGGCTGGGTTGCTGGGGCTGTGTACAGCATGCAGTGGATGCAGATGCAGGGGGTGCTGGGCTGGGCTGCTGGGCTGGGCTGTGTGGCTGGGCTGGGCTGGGTTACTGGGGCTGTGTAGCAGCATGCGGTGGATGCAGATCGGGGGTCCCTGTGCTGGGCTGTGCTGCTGGGCTGGGCTGGGCTGGGCTGGGCTGGGCTGGGCTGGGCTGGGCTGGGTGGGCTGGGGGCTGTGTGCAGCATGGGGTGGATGCAGATGGGTGGGCTGGGCTGTGCTGGGCTGGGCTGGGCTGGGCTGGGCTGGGCTGGGCTGGGTTACTGGGGCTGTGTACAGCATGCGGTGGATGCAGATCGGGGTCCCTGTGGTGGCTGGGGCTGCTGTGCTGCTGGCTGGGCTGGGTGTGCTGGGCTGTGGGCTGGGGCTGGCTGGGCTGTGCTGGGCTGGGCTGGGCTGGTTACTGGGGCTGTGTATAGCATGCAGTGGATGCAGATCGGGGTCCCTGTGCTGGGCTGGGCTGGGCTGGGCTGCTGGGTGGGCTGGGCTGGGCTGGGTTACTGGGGCTGTGTGCAGCATGCAGTGGATGCAGATCGGGGGTCCCTGTGCTGGGCTGGCTGGGCTGGGCTGGTGCTGTGCTGGGCTGGGCTGGGCTGGGCTGGGCTGTGCTGGGCTGCTGTGCTGTGCTGTGCTGTGCTGGGCTGTGCTGGGCTGGGCTGGGCTGGGCTGGGCTGGGCTGTGCTGGGCTGGGCTGTGCTGGGCTGGGCTGGGCTGGGCTGGGCTGGGCTGGGCTGGGCTGGGCTGGGCTGGGCTGTGGCATGCTGGTGGTGCATGCTGCATGGGGTGCTGTGCTGGGCTGGGCTGTGCTGGGCTGGGCTGGGCTGGGGGCTGTGGGGCTGCAGCATGGGTGGATGCAGATGGGGGGGCTGGGCTGGCTGCTGGGCTGGGCTGGGCTGGGCTGGGCTGGGTTACTGGGGCTGTGTACAGCATGCAGTGGATGCAGATCGGGGGTCCCTGTGCTGGGCTGGCTGGGCTGGGCTGGCTGGCTGGGCTGGGCTGGGTTACTGGGGCTGTGATGCAGCATGCAGTGGTGGATGCAGGGCTGGGCTGGGCTGGGCTGGGCTGGCTGCTGTGCTGGGCTGGGGGCTGGGCTGGGCTGGGCTGGGCTGGGCTGGGCTGGGCTGGGCTGGGCTGGGCTGTGCTGTGCTGGGCTGCTGTGCTGGGCTGGGCTGCTGGGCTGGCTGCTGGGCTGGGCTGGGCTGGGCTGGGTTACTGGGGCTGTGTATAGCATGCAGTGGATGCAGATCGGGGTCCCTGTGCTGGGCTGGGCTGGGCTGGGCTGGGCTGCTGGGCTGTGCTGGCTGGCTGGGGCTGGGCTGTGCAGCATGGGTGGATGCAGATCGGGGGCCCTGTGCTGGGCTGGGCTGGGCTGGGCTGTGCTGTGCTGGGCTGGGCTGGCTGGGGGTTGCTGGGGCTGTGTATGCTGGCTGTGGCTGGGCTGGGTGGGCTGTGCTGGCTGTGCTGGGCTGGGCTGGGCTGGGCTGCTGGGCTGTGCTGGGCTGGGCTGTGTGCTGGGCTGGGCTGGGCTGCTGGGCTGGGCTGCTGGGCTGGATGCTGGGCTGGGCTGTGCTGGGCTGGGCTGGGCTGGGCTGGGCTGGGCTGCTGTGGTGCATGCATGGTGGATGCAGGGCTGTCCCTGTGCTGGGCTGGGCTGGGCTGGGCTGCTGGGCTGGGCTGGCTGTGTGGCTGGGCTGGGCTGGGTTACTGGGGCTGTGTACAGCATGCAGTGGATGCAGATCGGGGGTCCCTGTGCTGGGCTGGCTGTGGGCTGGGCTGGGCTGGGCTGGGCTGGGCTGGGCTGGGTGTATAGCATGGGCTGTGCAGGGCTGGGCTGTGGTGGCTGCTGGGCTGGCTGTGCTGGGCTGGTGCTGTGGCTGTGCTGGCTGGGCTGGGCTGGGGCTGTGTGGGCTGGGCTGGGGCTGGGGCTGTGTGCAGCATGTGGTGGATGCAGGGCTGGGGTCCCTGTGCTGGGCTGGGCTGGGCTGGGCTGTGCTGGCTGTGGTGTGCTGGGCTGGGCTGGGTTACTGGGGCTGTGTATAGCATGCGGTGGATGCAGATCTGGGGGTCCCTGTGCTG
This sequence comes from Psettodes erumei, assembly GCA_016785225.1. Classification (NCBI taxonomy): domain Eukaryota; kingdom Metazoa; phylum Chordata; class Actinopteri; order Pleuronectiformes; family Psettodidae; genus Psettodes; species Psettodes erumei. The sequence goes on from JAFBJZ010000316.1 coordinate 6,482, forward strand.
GGCTGCTGGCTGTGCTGGGCTGGGCTGCTGGGCTGGGCTGGGCTGGGGCTGCAGCATGCTGTGGATGCTGGGGCTGTGCTGGGCTGGGCTGCTGGGTGGGCTGGGCTGGGCTGGGCTGGGGCTGGGCTGGGCATGCTGTGGATGCAGCTGGCTGGGCTGGGCTGGGCTGTGCTGCTGCTGCTGGCTGGGCTGGGCTGGGCTGGGTTACTGGGGCTGTGTATAGCATGCAGTGGATGCAGATCGGGGGTCCCTGTGCTGGGCTGGGCTGGGCTGGGCTGTGCTGGCTGGGCTGGGCTGGGTTACTGGGGCTGTGTATAGCATGCGGTGGATGCAGGTCCCTGGGCTGGGCTGGGCTGTGCTGGGGCTGGGCTGGGCTGGGCTGTGCTGTGCTGGGCTGGGCTGGGTTACTGGGGCTGTGTGCAGCATGTGGTGGATGCTGGGCTGGGGGTCCTGTGGGCTGTGCTGGGCTGGGCTGGGCTGGGCTGGGCTGGGCTGGGTGCTGGGCTGGGGGCTGGGGTGTATAGCATGCAGTGGATGCAGATCTGTCCCTGTGCTGGGCTGGGCTGGGCTGGGCTGGGCTGGGCTGGGCTGGCTGCTGGGCTGGGCTGGGCTGGGGCTGGGCTGTGCTACAGCATGCTGGGTGGCTGCTGGGCTGGGCTGGGCTGGGCTGGGCTGGGCTGGGCTGGGCTGTGCTGCTGGCTGGGCTGGGCTGGGTGGGCTGGGGCTGTGTGCAGCATGCAGTGGATGCAGATCGGGGGTCCCTGTGCTGGGCTGGGCTGGGCTGTGCTGGGCTGGGCTGGGCTGGCTGGGCTGGGCTGTGTATAGCATGCAGTGGATGCAGATCTGGGGGGGTGGTGCTGCTGTGGGCTGCTGCTGGGCTGGGCTGGGCTGGCTGCTGGGCTGGGCTGGGCTGGGCTGGGCTGTGTGCTGCATGGGTGGATGCTGCTGGGGTGGGCTGTGCTGGGCTGGGCTGGGCTGGGCTGGGCTGGGCTGGGCTGGGGCTGTGTATAGCATGCGGTGGATGCAGATCGGGGGCTGTGGGCTGGGCTGCTGCTGGGCTGTGCTGGGCTGGCTGCTGGGCTGGGGTGCTGGGCTGGGCTGGGCTGCTGGGGTGGATGCAGCATGGGGTGGATGCTGGGCTGGGGTGTGTGCTGTGCTGGCTGCTGGGCTGGGCTGGGCTGGGCTGGGCTGGGCTGGGCTGCTGTGTGGCTGGGCTGGGCTGGGCTGGGGCTGTGTGCAGCATGCTGGTGGATGCAGGGCTGTGCTGTGCTGGGCTGGGCTGGGCTGGGCTGGGCTGGGCTGGGCTGGGCTGCTGGGCTGGGCTGGGCTGGGCTGTGTGGGCTGGGCATGCTGTGGATGCAGCTGGCTGTCCCTGTGCTGGGCTGGGCTGGGCTGGGCTGGGCTGGGCTGGGCTGGGCTGGGCTGGGGCTGTGTGCTGCATGCGGTGGATGCAGATCTGGGTCCCTGTGCTGGGGTGGGCTGTGCTGGGCTGTGCTGGCTGTGCTGTGCTGGGCTGGGCTGGGTTACTGGGGCTGTGTGCATAGCATGCAGTGGATGCAGATCATGAGGGGGTCCCTGTGCTGGGCTGGCTGCTGTGCTGGGCTGTGGCTGGGGGCTGGGTTACTGGGGCTGTGTATAGCATGCTGTGGATGCAGATCGGGGGTCCCTGTGCTGCTGGGCTGTGCTGTGTGGGCTGGGCTGGGCTGCTGGGCTGGGCTGGGCTGGGCTGGCTGTACAGCATGGGCTGGGCTGGGCTGGGGCTGTGTGCTGGGCATGCAGTGGATGCAGATCGGGGGGCTGTGCTGGGCTGGGCTGGGCTGGATGGTGCTGGGCTGGGCTGGGTGCTGGGGCTGTGTACAGCATGGGTGGATGCAGATGGGGGGGTCCCTGTGCTGGGCTGGGCTGGGCTGTGGCTGTGTGCTGGGCTGGGCTGGGCTGGGCTGGGCTGTGCTGTGCTGTGATGCTGGGCTGTGCTGTGCTGGGCTGGGCTGGGCTGGGCTGGGCTGTGTGTGGGCTGGGCTGGGTTACTGGGGCTGTGTATAGCATGCAGTGGATGCAGATCGGGGGTCCCTGTGCTGGGCTGGGCTGGGCTGGGCTGTGTGGCTGGGCTGGGCTGGGTTACTGGGGCTGTGTACAGCATGCAGTGGATGCAGATCGGGGGTCCCTGTGCTGGGCTGGGCTGCTGGCTGGGCTGGGCTGGGCTGGGGCTGTGTGGGCTGGGCTGGGCTGTGCTGGTGCTGTGCTGTGGCTGTGCTGTGCTGGGCTGGGCTGGGCTGTGCTGTGCTGCATGCTGGGTGCTGTGCTGGGCTGGGCTGGGCTGGCTGGGCTGGGCTGGGCTGGGCTGGGCTGGCTGGGGCTGTGTACTGCATGTGTGGATGCATGGATGGGCTGGGTGGGCTGTGGGCTGGGCTGGGCTGGGCTGGCTGGGTCCCTGTGCTGGGCTGGGCTGGGCTGTTACTGGGGCTGTGTATACAGCATGCGGTGGATGCAGATCGGGGGTCCCTGTGCTGGGCTGGGCTGGGCTGGGCTGGGCTGTGCTGGGCTGGCTGGGCTGGGGCTGTGCTGTGGCATGGGTGGGCTGTGGGGGTCCCTGTGCTGGGCTGGGCTGGGCTGTGTGGGCTGGGCATGCTGGGCTGATGCTGATGCTGTGCTGTGCTGCTGGCTGTGCTGGGCTGGGCTGGGCTGCTGCTGCTGGGCTGGGCTGGGCTGGGCATGCTGTGCTGTGCTGATGTGGATGCAGCTGGGCTGGGCTGGGGCTGGGCTGTGCTGGGCTGCTGCTGGGCTGGCTGCTGCTGGCTGGGCTGGCATGCTGGGCTGGGCTGGCTGTGTGCATGCAGTGGATGCTGATCTGGGTGCTGGGCTGGGCTGGGCTGTGCTGGGCTGGGCTGGGTTACTGGGGCTGTGTATAGCATGCAGTGGATGCAGATCGGGGTCCCTGTGCTGGGCTGGGCTGGCTGTGCTGCTGGCTGGGCTGTGCTGGCTGGGCTGGGGGCTGTGCATAGCATGCTGGCTGTCGGGGTCCCTGCTGGGCTGGCTGGGCTGGGCTGGGCTGGTGCTGGGCTGGGCTGGGTTACTGGGGCTGTGTATAGCATGCAGTGGATGCAGATCGGGGTCCCTGTGCTGGGCTGGGCTGGGCTGGGCTGGGCTGGGCTGGCTGGGCTGTGGCTGGGCTGGGCTGGGTTACTGGGGCTGTGTATAGCATGCAGTGGATGCAGATCGGGGGTCCTGTGCTGCTGGGCTGGGCTGGGCTGGGCTGGGCTGGGCTGGGCTGGGGCTGGGGGCTGGGATGCAGCATGGCTGGATGCAGATCTGGGCTGTGCTGGGCTGGCTGTGCTGGGTGCTGTGCTGGGGGGCTGGCTGTGCTGGATGCTGGGCTGGGCTGTGCTGCTGCTGGGCTCCCTGTGCTGGGCTGGGCTGGGCTGGGCTGTGCTGGGCTGCTGGGCTGTGCTGCATGCTGTGGCTGGCAGATGGGGGGTGTGCTGGGCTGGGCTGGGCTGTGCTGGGCTGGGCTGCTGGCTGGGCTGGGCTGGGTTGCTGGGGCTGTGCATGGGCATGCTGTGGATGCAGATGGGGGTCCCTGTGCTGGGCTGGGCTGGGCTGCTGGGCTGGGCTGGGCTGGGCTGCTGTGCATGTGGATGCAGATGGGGGGCTGTGCTGGGCTGGGCTGGCTGTGTGGGCTGGGCTGGGCTGGGTTACTGGGGCTGTGTGTATAGCATGCAGTGGATGCAGGTCGGGGGTCCCTGTGCTGCTGGGCTGTGCTGGCTGGGCTGGGCTGCTGGGCTGGGCTGTGCTGTGGCAGGGGGGCTGGGCTGCATGCTGTGCTGGGCTGGCTGGGTGCTGGGCTGGGTTGCTGGGGCTGTGTGTAGCATGCAGTGGATGCAGATGGGGGGGGGCTGTGCTGGGCTGGCTGCTGGGCTGGGCTGGGCTGCTGGCTGGGCTGGGCTGGGCTGTGTACAGCATGCTGTGGATGCAGATCGGGGGGCCCTGTGCTGCTGCTGGGCTGGGCTGGGCTGCTGCTGCTGCTGGGCTGGGCTGTGCTGTGCTGGTGGATGGGCTGGGCTGGGCTGTGCTGGGCTGGGCTGGGCTGGGCTGGGCTGGGCTGGCTGGGCTGGGCTGGGGCTGTGCTGTGCTGGGCTGGGCTGTGTGCATGCTGTGGATGTGGCTGGGCTGGGCTGGGCTGGGCTGGGCTGGGCTGTGATGGGCTGGGCTGGGTTACTGGGGCTGTGTATAGCATGCATGCAGTGATGCAGATCGGGGTCCCTGTGCTGGGCTGGGCTGGCTGGGCTGGGCTGCTGTGCTGGGCTGGGGGCTGGGCTGGGCTGGGCTGCATGCTGGATGCTGTGCTGGCTGTGCTGGGGCTGGGCTGGGTGGGCTGGGGCTGTGGGCATGGGTGGATGCAGATCTGGGGGTGCTGTGCTGGGCTGGCTGCTGGCTGTGCTGGGCTGGGCTGGGCTGGGCTGGGCTGGGTGGATGCTGGTGGATGCAGGTCCCTGGGTGCTGTGCTGGGCTGCTGCTGGGCTGGGCTGGGCTGGGCTGGGCTGGCTGCAGGCTGGGGCTGTGCTGCTGCTGTGCTGGGCTGGGCTGGCTGTGCTGGGCTGGGCTGTGCTGGGCTGGGCTGGGCTGGGCTGGGCTGGGCTGGGCTGGGCTGGGCTGGGCTGGGCTGGGCTGGGCTGGGCTGGGCTGGGTTACTGGGGCTGTGCTGGGCATGCTGTGGATGGGCTGGGCTCCTGTGCTGGCTGGGCTGGGCTGGGCTGGGATGGGCTGGGCTGGGTTACTGGGGCTGTGTATAGCATGCAGTGGATGCAGATCGGGGGTCCCTGTGCTGGGCTGGGCTGGGCTGGGCTGTGCTGTGCTGGGCTGGGCTGGGCTGGGCTGGGCTGGGCTGGGCTGGGTTACTGGGGCTGTGCTGTAGCATGCTGGGTGGCTGGGCTGGGCTGTGCTGGGCTGGGGGCTGGGCTGGGCTGGGCTGGGCTGGGTTACTGGGCTGTGTATAGCATGCTGTGGATGGGCTGGGGTCCCTGTGCTGGGCTGGGCTGGGCTGTGCTGGGCTGGGCTGGGGCTGGGCTGTGCTGCATGCTGTGGCTGCAGATCAGGGGTGCTGGTGGGCTGGGCTGGGCTGCTGGCTGGGCTGGGCTGGGCTGGGGCTGTGCTGGGCTGGGCTGTGGCTGGGCTGGGCTGGGCTGGGCTGGGCTGTGCTGGCTGGGCTGGGCTGTGCTGGGGCTGTGCTGTGCTGGCTGGGCTGCTGTGCTGGGCTGGGCTGGGCTGGGCTGGGTGGCTGGGCTGGGCTGGGTGGGCTGGGGCTGTGTGCAGCATGCGGTGGATGCAGTGCTGGGCTGTGCTGTGCTGGGCTGGGCTGGGCTGGGCTGGGCTGGGCTGGGCTGGGTTACTGGCTGTGTGTGTGCAGCATGCAGTGGATGCAGATCAGGGGGTCCCTGTGCTGGGCTGGGCTGGGCTGGGCTGGGCTGGGCTGGGCTGGGCTGGGGGCTGTGTGGGCTGGGTGGGATGCTGGGGCTGTGTGCTGGGCATGGCTGGTGGATGCAGATGGGCTGGGCTGGGCTGGGCTGGGCTGGGCTGGGGGCTGTGCTGTGCATGCTGCTGGGCTGGGCTGGGCTGGGCTGGGTGGGCTGGGGCTGTGTATAGCATGCTGGTGGATGCAGATGGGGGTCCCTGTGCTGGGCTGGGGGCTGTGCTGTGCTGGCTGGGCTGGGCTGCTGGCTGGGCTGGGCTGTGCTGGGGGCTGGCTGGGCTGGGCTGTGCTGGGTGGTGCTGGGCTGGGCTGCTGGGCTGTGCTGGGCTGGGCTGGGCTGGGCTGGGCTGGGCTGGGCTGGGCTGGGCTGGGTTGGGCTGGGGCTGTGTATAGCATGCAGTGGATGCAGATCGGGGGTCCCTGTGCTGGGCTGTCTGCTGTGCTGGGCTGGGCTGCTGTGTGGGCTGGGCTGGGTTACTGGGGCTGTGTGCAGCATGCGGTGGATGCAGATGCTGGGGGTCCCTGTGCTGGGCTGGGCTGTGCTGGGCTGGGCTGGGCTGTGCTGCTGCTGGGCTGCTGGGCTGGGCTGGGCTGCTGTGCTGGTGCTGGCTGTGCTGGGCTGTGTGCTGTGCTGTGCTGGGCTGGGCTGGGCTGGGCTGGGCTGGGCTGGGCTGTGCTGCTGGGTGGCTGGGCTGGGTTACTGGGGCTGGTGTAGCATGTGGGTGGATGCAGCTGGGGTCCCCTGCTGTGCTGGGCTGCTGTGGCTGCTGGGCTGGGCTGGGTTACTGGGGCTGTGTACAGCATGCAGTGGATGCAGATCTGGGGGTCCCTGTGCTGGGCTGTGCTGTGCTGGGCTGGGCTGTGCTGGGCTGGGCTGGGTTACTGGGGCTGTGTATAGCATGCAGTGGATGCAGATCGGGGTCCCTGTGCTGGGCTGGGCTGTGCTGGGCTGGGCTGGGCTGGGGCTGGGCTGGGTGCTGCTGCTGTGGCTGTGGGCTGCTGGTGCTGCTGCTGCTGGGCTGCTGTGCTGGGCTGGGCTGGGCTGGGCTGGGCTGGGCTGGGCTGTGCTGGGCTGTGTGCTGCTGTGCTGCTGGGCTGGATCTGGGGCTGTGCTGGGCTGGGCTGTGCTGGGCTGTGCTGGGCTGGGCTGGGCTGGGCTGCTGGGCTGTGCTGCTGGGCTGGATGCTGGGCTGGGCTGTGCTGGCTGCTGGGCTGGGCTGGGCTGGGCTGGGCTGGGCTGTGTGTGCTGTGCTGGGCTGGGCTGGGCTGGGCTGGGCTGGGCTGGGCTGGGCTGGGCTGGGTTACTGGGGCTGTGTACAGCATGCAGTGGATGCAGATCGGGGGTCCCTGTGCTGGGCTGGGCTGCTGGGCTGGGCTGGGCTGCTGGGCTGGGCTGGGCTGGGCTGGGGCTGTGGGCTGGGCTGTGTGTGGGCTGGGCTGTGCTGCTGCTGGCTGGGCTGGCATGCTGGCTGCTGGGCTGTGCTGGGCTGGGCTGGGCTGTGTGTGCTGGGCTGGGCTGGGTTACTGGGGCTGTGTACAGCATGCAGTGGATGCAGATCGGGGGTCCCTGTGCTGGGCTGGGCTGGGCTGGGCTGGCTGGGCTGGGCTGGGCTGGGCTGGGCTGGGCTGTGGCATGTGGATGCTGGGCTGGGCTGCTGGCTGTGCTGGGCTGGGCTGGGCTGGGCTGGGCTGGGCTGTGCTATGCTGGTGGATGCTGGGCTGGGCTGTGCTGGGCTGGCTGGGCTGGGCTGGGCTGTGCTGGGCTGGGCTGGCTGGGCTGGGCTGGGCTGGGTTACTGGGGCTGTGCTGGGCTGTGCTGTGCATGGGCTGATGCTGTGCTGCTGGCTGCTGTGCTGGGCTGGGCTGGGCTGGGCTGCTGCTGGGCTGTGGCTGGGCTGGGGCTGGGCTGTGCTGGGCTGCTGGGTGGTGCTGGGCTGGCTGGCTGGGCTGGGCTGGCTGGGCTGGGCTGGGCTGGGCTGGGTGGGCTGGGGCTGTGTACAGCATGCTGTGTGGATGTGGATCAGGCTGGGTCCCTGTGCTGGGCTGGGCTGGGCTGTGCTGTGCTGGGCTGGGCTGGGTGCTGGCTGTGGCTGGGCTGGGCTGGCTGCAGCTGGGCTGGATGCTGGCTGGGCTGGGTCCCTGTGCTGGCTGCTGGGCTGCTGGGCTGCTGTGCTGTGCTGGGGTGCTGGGCTGGGCTGGGCTGGGCTGGGCTGGGCTGGCTGGGCTGGGCTGGGTGCTGGGCTGTGCTGGGCTGGGCTGGATGCTGGGCTGGGCTGGGCTGTGCTGCTGGGCTGGGCTGTGTGTGGGCTGGGCTGGGCTGGGTGGGCTGGGGCTGTGTGCTAGCATGCAGTGGATGCTGGATGGGGGGTCCCTGTGCTGGGGCTGGGCTGGGCTGTGCTGTGCTGGGCTGGGCTGGGTGCTGGGGCTGTGTACAGCATGCTGGTGGATGCAGATCTGGGGCTGGGTGCTGTGCTGGGCTGCTGTGCTGGGCTGGGCTGCTGGCTGGGCTGGGCTGGTGCTGGGCTGGGCTGGGCTGCTGGGCTGGGCTGTGCTGCTGGGCTGGGCTGGGATGCTGTGGGTGCGGTGGGGTCCAGCATGCTGTGGTGCTGTGCTGGGCTGGGCTGGGCTGTGATGGGCTGGGCTGGGTTACTGGGGCTGTGTATAGCATGCAGTGGATGCAGATCGGGGGTCCCTGTGCTGGGCTGGGCTGGGCTGGGCTGTGCTGGCTGGGCTGGGCTGGGCTGGGCATGCGGTGGATGCTGCTGGGGGGGCTGTGTGCTGGGCTGGGTTGCTGGGCTGTGTGCAGCATGGGCTGGATGTGGTGCAGGGGGGCTGTGCTGTGCTGGGCTGTGGCTGGGCTGGGCTGGGCTGTATGGCTGGGGTGGATGCTGGGCTGTGCTGGGCTGGGCTGGGGCTGCTGGGCTGGCATGCTGGGCTGGCTGCAGCATGGGCTGTGCTGGGCTGGGCTGGGCTGGGCTGGGCTGGCTGGGCTGGGCTGGGCTGCTGGGTTACTGGGGGGCTGTGTAGCAGCATGCAGTGGATGCAGATGGGGGCTGTGGGCTGGGCTGGGCTGGGCTGGGCTGGGCTGTGTGTGATGGGCTGGGCTGGGTTGCTGGGGCTGTGTATAGCATGCAGTGGATGCAGATCGGGGGTCCCTGTGCTGGGCTGGGCTGGGCTGTGCTGCTGGCTGGGCTGGGCTGGGCGGGCTGCTGGGGCTGCTGTGCTGGCTGGGGCTGTGCTGCATGTGGCATGCTGGGGCTGTGTGCTGGGCTGCATGGGTGGATGCTGGGCTGGGCTGGGCTGTGCTGGGCTGGGCTGGGCTGGGCTGGGCTGGGCTGGGCTGGGCTGGTGGCTGCAGATCGGGGTCCCTGTGCTGGTGCTGGGGGGTGCTGTGCTGGGCTGGGCTGGGCTGGGCTGGGCTGGGGGCTGGGCTGCATGCTGTGGATGCTGATGCTGGGCTGCTGCTGGCTGGGCTGGGCTGGCTGCTGGCTGGGCTGCTGGGCTGGGGCTGGGCTGTGCTGGGCTGTGCTGGGCTGGGCTGTGCTGTGCTGGGCTGGGCTGGCTGGGCTGGGGCTGTGGGCTGGGCTGGGCTGGGGCTGTGCATGCATGGGTGGATGCTGGGCGGGGGTGCTGTGCTGGGCTGGGCTGGGCTGGGCTGGGCTGGGCTGGGCTGGGCTGTGCTGGCATGCTGGGTGGATGATGTGGGCTGCTGTGCTGGGCTGCTGCTGGGCTGGGCTGGGCTGCTGGGCTGGGCTGGGGGTGTGTGCTGCAGCATGCGGTGGATGCTGATGCTGGGCTGTGGCTGCTGGCTGGCTGGGCTGGGCTGGGCTGGGGCTGTGTGGGTGCAGTGGATGGGGATGTGCAGCATGCTGGTGGATGCAGGCTGGGCTGGGCTGGGCTGGCTGGGCTGGGCTGGCTGGGCTGGGCTGGGCTGGGCTGTGCTGTGCTGTGCTGTGCTGGGTGGATGCTGATGCTGTGCTGTGCTGTGCTGGGCTGGGCTGGGCTGGGCTGGGCTGGGCTGGGCTGGGCTGGGCTGGGTGCTGGGCTGTGCTGGGCTGGGTGGATGCTGGGCTGGGCTGTGCTGGGCTGTGCTGGTGGCTGGGCTGGGCTGGGCTGGGCTGGGCTGGGCTGTGCTGGGCTGGTGGATGCTGCTGGGTCCCTGTGCTGTGCTGGGCTGGGCTGGGCTGTGCTGGGCTGGGCTGGGCTGGGTTACTGGGGCTGTGTGTGTAGCATGGGCTGGGCTGTGCTGGGCTGCTGTGCTGGGCTGGGCTGGGCTGGGCTGGGCTGGGCTGGGCTGGGCTGTGCTGGGCTGGGCTGGGCTGGGTTACTGGGGCTGTGTACAGCATGTGTGCAGCAGCATGGGCTGTGTGGATGCTGGCTGTGCTGGGCTGGGCTGGGCTGGGCTGGGCTGGGCTGGGCTGGGCTGGGCTGGGCTGGGTTACTGGGGCTGTGTGTAGCATGCAGTGGATGCAGATCGGGGGTCCCTGTGGGCTGGGCTGGGCTGGGCTGGCTGGGCTGGGCTGGGCTGGGGGGCTGGGCTGGGCTGGGTTGCTGGGGCTGTGTGCAGCATGCGGTGGATGCAGGCTGGGCTGTGCTGGGCTGGGCTGGGCTGGGCTGGGCTGGGCTGGGTGGGCTGGGGGCTGTGCTGGGCATGCAGTGGATGCAGATGGGGCTGTGCTGCTGGGCTGCTGGCTGGCTGGCTGGGCTGGGCTGGGCTGGGGCTGTGTGGGCTGTGCTGGGCTCTGCTGGCTGTGCTGGGCTGCTGTGCTGTGCTGTGCTGGGCTGGGCTGGGCTGGGCTGTGCTGCTGGCTGGGCTGGGCTGGGCTGGGCTGGGTTGCTGGGGCTGTGTGCAGCATGCAGTGGATGCAGGCGGGGTCCCTGGGCTGGGCTGGGCTGGGCTGGGCTGTGTGTGGGCTGGGCTGGGCTGGGTTACTGGGGCTGTGTACAGCATGCGGTGGATGCAGATGGGGGTCCCTGTGCTGCTGGGCTGGGCTGGGCTGGGCTGGGCTGGGCTGGCTGTGCTGGCTGGGCTGGGCTGTGGCTGGGCTGTGGATGCTGGGCTGCTGCTGGGCTGGGCTGGGTGGGCTGGGCTGGGCTGCTGCTGCTGGCTGGGCTGGGTTGCTGGGGCTGTGTGTGCAGCATGCGGTGGATGCAGCTGGGCTGTGCTGGGCTGGGCTGGGCTGGGCTGTGCTGTGCTGGGCTGGGCTGGGTTGCTGGGGCTGTGGCTGTGGGTGGATGGGCTGGGCTGTGTGCTGGCTGGGCTGGGCTGGTGGGCTGGTGCTGCTGGCTGGGCTGGGCTGGGCTGGGCTGGCTGGCTGGGCTGGGCTGGGTGCATGGGGGGCTGTGCAGCATGCTGTGGCTGTGCTGGGCTGTGCTGTGCTGGGCTGGGCTGTGTGGTGATGGGCTGGGCTGGGTTACTGGGGCTGTGTATAGCATGCAGTGGATGCAGATCGGGGGTCCCTGTGCTGGGCTGGGCTGGGCTGTGCTGGGCTGTGCTGTGCTGTGCTGTGCTGGGCTGGGCTGGGCTGTGTGTGCATGGGTGGATGCAGATGGGGTCCCTGTGCTGTGCTGGGCTGGGCTGGGCTGCTGGGCTGGGCTGGGCTGGGCTGGGCTGGGCTGGGCATGCTGGGCTGGCTCTGGGGTGCTGGGCTGGGCTGCTGGGCTGGCTGGGCTGGGCTGTGCTGGGCTGTGGTGGATGCAGGCTGGGAGTGCTGGGCTGGGCTGTGCTGGGCTGGGCTGCTGGGCTGGGTTACTGGGGCTGTGGCTGTGGCAGATCGGGGGTCCCTGTGCTGGCTGGGCTGGGCTGGGCTGGGCTGGGGCTGCTGGGCATGGGCTGGATGCTGGGCTGTGCATGCTGGGCTGATGCTGGCTGCTGGGCTGGGCTGGGCTGGGCTGGGCTGGGCTGTGCTGGGCTGGGCTGGGTGGGGCTGGGGCTGTGCAGCATGCGGTGGATGCAGATCGGGGTCCCTGTGCTGGGCTGGGCTGGGCTGGGCTGGGCTGTGCTGGGTGTGATGGGCTGGGCTGGGTTACTGGGGCTGGGCTGTGTAGCATGCAGTGGATGCAGATCGGGGGTCCTGTGCTGCTGCTGGGCTGTGCTGGGCTGGGCTGGGCTGGGCTGGGCTGGGCTGGGGCTGTGTGTGCTGCGGTGGTGCTGTGCATGTGCTGGGCTGGTGCTGTGCTGGGCTGGGCTGGGCTGGGCTGGGCTGGGCTGGGCTGGGCTTACTGGGCTGGGCTGGGCTGGGTTGCTGGGGCTGTGTATAGCATGCAGTGGATGCAGATGGGGGTCCCTGCTGCTGGGCTGGGCTGGGCTGGGCTGTGCTGGGCTGGGCTGGGTTACTGGGGCTGTGTATAGCATGCAGTGGATGCAGTGCGGGGGTCCCTGTGCTGGGCTGGGCTGGGCTGGGCTGGGCTGGGCTGGGCTGGGCTGTGCTGGGCTGGGGCTGGTGCTGGGGTGCTGTGTGGATGCTGGGCTGGTGCTGCTGGGCTGGGCTGTGCTGGGCTGGGCTGGGCTGGGCTGGGCTGTGCTGGGCTGGGCTGGGCTGGGTGGGCTGGGGCTGTGTATAGCATGCAGTGGATGCAGATGGGGGTCCCTGTGCTGGGCTGGGCTGGGCTGGGCTGGGCTGGTGCTGGGCTGGGCTGGGCTGGGGCTGCTGCATGCTGTGGATGCAGACTGGGGTCCCTGTGCTGGGCTGGCATGGCTGGGCTGGGCTGGGCTGGGCTGTGCTGGGCTGGGCTGTGCTGGGCTGGGCTGGGCTGGGCTGGGCTGGGCTGGGCTGGGCTGTTGCTGGGCTGTGGCTGGGCTGTGTGGATGCTGGGCTGTGCTGGGCTGTGCTGGGCATGTGTGGATGGGCTGGGCTGGCTTGCTGGGGGCTGGGCATGGGGTGGATGCAGCTGGGGCTGTGCTGGGCTGGGCTGGGTGGGCTGGGCTGGGCTGGGGCTGTGTGCAGCATGCAGTGGATGCAGATCGGGGGTCCCTGTGCTGGGCTGGGCTGGGCTGGGCTGGCTGGGCTGGGCTGGGCTGGGTTGCTGGGGGGCTGTGTACAGCATGTGGTGGATGCTGGGGCTGTGCTGTGCTGGGCTGGGCTGGGCTGGGCTGGCTGGGCTGGGCTGGGCTGGGTTACTGGTGCTGTGTACAGCATGCAGTGGATGCAGATCGGGGGTCCCTGTGCTGGGCTGGGCTGGCTGGGCTGGGCTGGGCTGGGCTGGGCTGGGCTGGGCTGTGTGGGATGGGCTGGGCTGGGTTACTGGGGCTGTGTGCTAGCATGCAGTGGTGGATGCAGGGGGGGTGCTGGGCTGGGCTGGGCTGGGTGGCTGGGCTGGGCTGGGCTGGGCTGGGCTGTGTGTGCTGTGCATGGGTGGATGGATCTGGGCTGTGTGCTGGGCTGGGCTGGGCTGGCTGTGCTGGCTGGGCTGGGCTGGGCTGGCTGGGCTGGGCTGGGTTGCTGGGGCTGTGCATGCATGCAGTGGATGCAGCTCGGGGTCCCTGTGCTGGGCTGGGCTGGGCTGGGCTGGGCTGGGCTTACTGGGGCTGTGTGCAGCATGCAGTGGATGTGGATGCAGGGGGTCCCTGTGCTGTGCTGGGCTGGGCTGTGCTGTGTGATGGGCTGGGCTGGGTTACTGGGGCTGTGTACAGCATGCGGTGGATGCAGATCGGGGGTCCCTGCTGGGCTGGCTGTGCTGTGCTGGGCTGCTGGGCTGTGCTGGGCTGGGCTGGGCTGGGCTGGGCTGTGTGCTGGGCTGGGCTGGGCTGGGCTGGGTTACTGGGGCTGTGTATAGCATGCAGTGGATGCAGATCGGGGGTCCCTGTGCTGGGCTGGGCTGGGCTGTGCTGGCTGGGCTGGGCTGTGTGTTACTGGGGCTGGGCTGGGTTGCTGGGGCTGTGTGCAGCATGCTGGGGTGGATGCTGGGTCTGGGGTCCTGTGCTGGCTGCTGGGCTGGGCTGGGCTGTGCTGGCTGGCTGGGCTGGGCTGGGTTGCTGGGGCTGTGTACAGCATGCAGTGGATGCAGATCGGGGTCCCTGTGCTGGGCTGGCTGGGCTGGGCTGGCTGCTGGCTGGGCTGGGCTGGGCTGGGCTGGGGCTGTGTACAGCATGCGGTGGATGCAGATCGGGGGTCCCTGTGCTGGGCTGGGCTGTGCTGTGCTGTGCTGGGCTGGGCTGGGCTGGGCTGTGCTGGGCTGGGCTGTGCTGTGCTGGGCTGGGCTGGGCTGGGCTGTGCTGGGCTGGGGTGGGCTGTGGCTGGGCTGGGTTACTGCTGGGCTGGGGCTATGCATGCTGTGTGGATGCTGGCTGGGTGGGCTGGGCTGTGCTGGGCTGGGCTGGGCTGGGCTGGGCTGGGCTGGGCTGGCTGGGGCTGCTGTGCTGGTGGATGCAGATCGGGGGTCCCTGTGTGGGCTGGGCAGTGGGCTGGGCTGGGCTGGGCTGGGCTGGGCTGTGCTGGGCTGGGCTGGGTGGCTGGGCTGGGCTGGGCTGGGTTACTGGGGCTGTGTACAGCATGCAGTGGATGCAGATCGGGGGTCCCTGTGCTGGGCTGGGCTGGCTGGGCTGGGCTGGGCTGTGCTGCTGGCTGGCTGGGGTGGCTGCTGGGCTGGGGCTGCTGTGCATGGGTGGATGCTGATCTGGGGTCCCTGTGCTGGGCTGGGCTGGGCTGGCTGCTGGGCTGGGCTGGGTTGCTGGGGCTGTGTACAGCATGCAGTGGATGCAGATGGGGGGGTCCCTGTGCTGGGCTGGGCTGGGCTGGGCTGGGCTGGGGTTGCTGGGGCTGTGTATAGCATGCTGTGGCTGGGATGCTGGGGCTGTGCTGTGCTGGGCTGCTGGGCTGGGCTGGGCTGGGCTGGGCTGGGCTGGGCTGGGCTGGGCTGGGCTGGGCTGTGGCTGTGCTGTGCTGGGCTGTGCTGGGCTGGGCTGGGCTGTGTGTGCTGGGCTGGGCTGGGTTACTGGGGCTGTGTATAGCATGCAGTGGATGCAGATCGGGGGTCCCTGTCCTGGGCTGGGCTGGGCTGGGCTGGGCTGTGCTGTGCTGTGCTGCTGGCTGGGTTACTGGGGCTGTGCTGCATGCTGTGGATGCTGGGCTGTGCTGGGCTGGCTGGGCTGGGTTACTGGGGCTGTGTACAGCATGCAGTGGATGCAGATGGGGGGTCCCTGTGGGCTGGGCTGGGCTGGGCTGTGCTGTGCTGGGCTGGGCTGGGTTACTGGGGCTGTGCTAGCATGCGGTGGATGCAGATCTGGGGCTGTGCTGGGCTGGGCTGGGCTGGGCTGGGCTGGGCTGGGTGTGCTGGGCTGGGCTGGCAGCATGGCTGTGCTGGGCTGCTGGCTGGGCTGCTGCATGCTGGGTGTGCTGTGGCTGGGCTGGCTGTGCTGGGCTGGGCTGGGCTGGGCTGTGTGTGCTGGGCTGGGCTGGGTTACTGGGGCTGTGTACAGCATGCAGTGGATGCAGATCGGGGGTCCCTGGGCTGGGCTGGCTGGGCTGGGCTGGGCTGGGCTGGGGCTGGGCTGGGCTGGCTGCAGGCTGGGGCTGTGTGGGCTGCTGTGGATGGCTGTGCTGGGCTGGGCTGGGCTGTGTGCTGGGCTGGGCTGCTGCTGGGCTGTGGCATGGGTGGATGCTGGGTCCCTGTGCTGGGCTGGGGCTGCTGTGTGGGCTGGGCTGGGCTGGGTTACTGGGGCTGTGTACAGCATGCAGTGGATGCAGATCTGTGGGGTCCCTGTGCTGGGCTGGGCTGGGCTGGGCTGCTGGCTGGGCTGGGCTGGGCTGGGTGTGGGCTGGGGCTGCTGTGTATAGCATGCGGTGGATGCAGATCGGGGGTCCCTGTGCTGCTGGGCTGGGCTGGGCTGGGCTGGGCTGTGGGTGGGCTGGGCTGGGTTGCTGGGGCTGTGTACAGCATGGGCTGTGGATGCAGGCTGGGCTGTGCTGGGCTGGGCTGGGCTGGCTGGGCTGGGCTGGGCTGGGCTGGGGGCTGGGGCTGTGTGGCAGCATGCAGTGGTGGATGCAGATCCCTGTGCTGGGCTGGGCTGTGCTGGGCTGGGGCTGGGCTGGGCTGGGTTACTGCTGCTGTGCAGCATGCAGTGGATGCAGTGGATGCAGATCGGGGGGCTGGGCTGCTGCTGCTGCTGGCTGGGCTGGGCTGGGCTGGGTTACTGGGGCTGTGTGCAGCATGCTGTGGATGCAGATGGGGGGGTCCCTGTGCTGGGCTGGGCTGGGCTGTGCTGTGCTGTGCTGCTGTGGGCTGGGCTGGGCTGGGCTGGGCTGTGCTGTGCTGGCTGGGCTGGGCTGTGCTGGCTGGGCTGGGCTGGGTTACTGGGGCTGTGTATAGCATGCAGTGGATGCAGATCGGGAGTCCCTGTGCTGGGCTGGGCTGGGCTGCTGGGCTGGGCTGGGCTGGGTTGCTGGGCTGTGTGTCATGCAGTGGATGCAGGGCTGGGGGTCCTGCTGTGCTGGGCTGGGCTGGCTGGGCTGGCTGGGCTGGGCTGGGCTGGGCTGGGTGCTGGGCTGTGCTGGCATGCTGTGGATGCAGATGGGGTCCCTGTGCTGTGCTGGGCTGGGCTGGGCTGGGCTGGGCTGGGCTGGGCTGGGCTGGGTTACTGGGGCTGTGTACAGCATGTGGGTGGATGATGGGTGGGCTGTGCTGGGCTGCTGCTGCTGGGCTGGGCTGGGCTGGGCTGGGGCTGTGTGCTGGGCTGGGCTGGGCTGGGTTACTGGGGCTGTGTATAGCATGCAGTGGATGCATGGGCTGTGCTGGGCTGGGCTGTGCTGGGCTGGGCTGCTGTGCTGGGCTGGGCTGGGTTACTGGGGCTGTGTATAGCATGCAGTGGATGCAGATCGGGGGTCCCTGTGCTGGGCTGGGCTGGGCTGGGCTGGCTGGGCTGGGCTGGGCTGGGTTACTGGGGCTGTGTACAGCATGCAGTGGATGCAGATCGGGGGTCCCTGTGCTGGGCTGGGCTGTGCTGGGCTGGGCTGTGCTGGCTGGGCTGGGCTGGGGCTGGGCTGTGTATAGCATGCAGTGGATGCAGATCGGGGTCCCTGTGCTGCTGCTGGGCTGCTGGCTGGGGCTGGGCTGCATGCTGTGCTGGATGCAGGGGGTCCCTGTGTGGGCTGCATGCTGCTGGGGATGCTGGGGGCTGCTGTGCTGTGCTGGGCTGTGCTGGGCTGGGCTGGGCTGTGCTGTGCTGGGCTGGGCTGGGTTACTGGGGCTGTGTATAGCATGCAGTGGATGCAGATCGGGGGTCCCTGTGCTGGGCTGGGCTGGGCTGTGCTGGGCTGGGCTGGGTGGGCTGGGGCTGTGCTGGGTTGCATGGGGCTGATGCAGATGCATGTCCTGTGCGGTGGATGCAGATGGGCTGTGCTGTGCTGTGCTGGGCTGGGCTGGGCTGCTGGGCTGCTGGCTGGGCTGGGCTGGGCTGTGCTGTGCTGGGCTGTGCTGGGCTGCTGGGCTGTGCTGCTGTGCTGGGCTGGGCTGGGCTGGGCTGGTGCTGGGCTGGGCTGTGCTGGGCTGGGCTGTGCTGGGCTGGGCTGGGCTGGGCTGGGCTGGGCTGGGTTACTGGGGCTGTGTACAGCATGCAGTGGATGCAGATCTGGGGGTCCCTGTGCTGGGCTGGGCTGGGCTGGGCTGGGGCTGGGCTGTGCTGGGCTGGGCTGGGCTGGGTTACTGGGGCTGTGTATACAGCATGCAGTGGATGCAGATCAGGGGTCCCTGTGCTGGGCTGGGCTGGGCTGGGCTGGGCTGTGTGTGCTGGGCTGGGCTGGGTTACTGGGGCTGTGTATGTGCAGCATGTGGATGCAGTGGGGGCTGTGCTGGGCTGGGCTGGGCTGTGCTGTGCTGTGGGCTGGGCTGGGCTGGGCTGCTGGGCTGTGCTGGGCTGTGCTGTGGATGGCTGGGCTGTGCTGCTGGCTGGGCTGGGCTGTGCTGGGGCTGTGCTGGGCTGCTGGGCTGGGCTGGGGCTGTGCTGTGCTGGGTGCTGGGCTGGGCTGGGCTGGGCTGGGCTGTGCTGGCTGGGCTGGGTTACTGGGGCTGTGCAGCATGCAGTGGATGCAGATCAGGGGTCCCTGTGCTGGGCTGGGCTGGGCTGGGCTGTGCTGGGCTGGGCTGGGCTGGGCTGGGGGCTGGGCTGTGTGTACAGCATGCAGTGGATGCAGATCGGGGGTCCCTGTGCTGGGCTGCTGCTGGGCTGGGCTGGGCTGGGCTGGGCTGGGCTGGGCTGGGCTGGGGGCTGCTGTGTATGCATGCTGTGGATGCTGGGATCTGGGGGGCTGTGCTGGGCTGGGCTGGGCTGGGCTGTGCTGGGCTGGGCTGGGCTGGGCTGTGCTGGCTGGGCTGGGCTGGGTTACTGGGGCTGTGTACAGCATGCAGTGGATGCAGATCGGGGGTCCCTGTGCTGGGCTGGGCTGGGCTGTGCTGGGCTGCTGGCTGGGCTGGCTGCTGTGCTGGGCTGGGCTGGGGGCTGGGCTGGGGGGCCTGTGTGGGCTGGCATGCTGTGGCTGTGCTGGTGCTGGGCTGGGGCTGGGCTGGGCTGTGCTGCATGCTGTGATGGGCGGGGTGTGCTGCTGTGCTGGGCTGGGCTGGGCTGGGCTGGGCTGGGGCTGTGTATGCATGCTGTGGATGCAGATGGGGGGGTCCCTGTGCTGCTGGGCTGGGCTGGGCTGGGCTGGGCTGGGCTGGGCTGGGCTGGGCTGTGCTGGGCTGGGATGCATGCATGCTGTGGTGCTGTGCTGGGCTGTGCTGGGCTGGGTCCTGGGCTGGGCTGGGCTGGGCTGGGCTGGGCTGTGCTGCTGGCTGGGCTGGGCTGGGCTGGGTTACTGGGGCTGTGTACAGCATGCAGTGGATGCAGATCAGGGGTCCCTGTGCTGGGTGGGCTGGGCTGGGCTGGGCTGGGCTGGGCTGGCTGGGTGCTGGGCTGGGCATGGGGTGGATGCTGGGCTGGGCTGCTGGGCTGGGCATGTGTGGCTGGTGCTGGGGTGGATGCTGTGCTGGGCTGCTGCTGGCTGTGCTGGGCTGGGCTGGGCTGGGCTGGGCTTGCTGCTGGCTGTGCTGTATGCATGTGGTGGATGCAGATCAGGGGGCTGTGCTGGGCTGGGCTGCTGGGCTGGGCTGGGCTGGGCTGGGCTGCTGCTGGGCTGGGCTGTGTGCTGGGCATGTGGTGGATGCAGATGGGCTGTCCCTGTGCTGGGCTGGGCTGTGCTGTGCTGGGCTGGGCTGGGCTGGGCTGTGCTGGCATGCAGTGGATGCAGCTGGGGCTGTGCTGGGGGCTGGGCTGGGTGGATGGGCTGGGCTGGGGCTGGGGCTGGGCTGGGCTGTGGGCTGTGGCTGGATGGGCTGGGCTGGGCTGGGTTGCTGGGCTGTGTGCTGCAGTGGCTGCTGGCTGTGCTGTGCTGGGCTGGGCTGGGCTGGGCTGGGCTGCTGGGCTGGGCTGGGCTGGGCTGGGCTGGGTTACTGGGGCTGTACAGCACAGCATGCAGTGGATGCAGATCAGGGGGTCCTGTGCTGGGCTGCTGGGCTGGCTGGGCTGGGCTGGGCTGGGCTGGGCTGGGCTGGGCTGGGCTGGGCTGCTGGGGCTGGGCTGGGCTGGGCTGGATGCTGTGCTGTGCAGCTGTGCTGTGCTGTGCTGTGCTGGGCTGGGCTGGGTGCTGGGCTGGGCTGGGCTGGGTGCTGGGCTGGGCTGTGGCTGGGCTGCTGGGGCTGTGGCTGCTGTGCTGGGCTGGGTGGGCTGGGCTTACTGGGCTGTGTATAGCATGCTGTGGATGCAGATGGGGGTCCCTGTGCTGGGCTGGGCTGGGCTGCTGCTGGGCTGTGCTGGGCTGGGCTGGGCTGGGGCTGTGTGGCATGCGGTGGATGCAGTGCTGGGGTCCCTGTGCTGGGCTGGCTGGCTGGGCTGGGCTGGGCTGTGCTGGGCTGGGCTGGGCTGCTGGGCTGTGCTATGCAGCATGTGGATGGTGGATGCTGATCGGGGGGGCTGTGCTGGGCTGGGCTGGGCTGCTGGGCTGTGCTGGGCTGGGCTGGGTATGGGCTGGGCTGGGCTGGGGCTGTGTAGCATGGGGCAGTGGATGCAGATCGGGGTCCCTGGTGGATGCTGTGCTGGGCTGTGCTGGGCTGGGCTGGGCTGGGCTGGGCTGGGCTGGGCTGGGTTGCTGGGGCTGTGTATAGCATGCAGTGGATGCAGATGCTGGGTCCCTGTGCTGGGCTGGGCTGGGCTGGGCTGGCTGGGCTGGGCTGGGCTGGGCTGTGCAGCATGCTGTGGGCTGGGGGTCCCTGTGCTGGGCTGGGCTGGGCTGCTGGCTGGGCTGTGCTGGGCTGGGCTGCTGGCTGGGCTGCTGGGCTGGGCTGGGCTGGGCTGGGCTGGGCTGGGCTGGGCTGGGCTGGGCTGGGCTGGGCTGGGCTGGGCTGGGCTGGCTGGGCTGGGCTGGGCATGGGTGGCTGGGGCTGTGTGGGCATGCTGTGGATGCTGGGCTGGGGCTGTGCTGGGCTGGGCTGGGCTGGGCTGGTGCAGCATGGGCTGGGCTGCTGGGCTGTGCTGGGCTGGGCTGGGCTGGGCTGGGGCTGTGTGCATGGGCTGGGCTGGGTTGGGGGGCTGTGCTGGGGCTGTGCTGGGCTGGGCTGTGCTGTGCTGGGCTGGGCTGGGCTGCTGGGCTGGGCTGGGCTGTGTGTGATGGGCTGGGCTGGGTTGCTGGGGCTGTGTGCAGCATGCTGGGGTGGATGCAGATGGGGCTGTGCTGTGCTGGCTGGGCTGCTGGGCTGGGCTGGGGGCTGGGCTGTGCAGCATGGGGTGGATGGGCTGGGCTGTGCTGTGCTGGGCTGGGCTGGGCTGGCTGGCTGGGTGTGTGCTGCTGCTGGGCTGGGTGGATGCATGCTGGGGCTGCTGGGCTGGGCTGTGGGGGGCTGGGCTGGGCTGGGCTGGGCTGGGCTGCTGCTGTGCTGGGCTGGGCTGGGTTACTGGGGCTGTGTGCAGCATGCGGTGGATGCAGATCAGGGGGTCCCTGTGCTGGGCTGGGCTGGGCTGGGCTGGGCTGGCTGGGCTGGGCTGGGCTGGGCTGGGTTACTGGGGCTGTGTACAGCATGCTGGTGGATGCAGATGGGGGGGTGTGCTGTGCTGGGCTGGGCTGTGCTGGGCTGGGCTGGGCTGGGCTGGGCTGGGTTGCTGGGGCTGTGCTGTGCATGCATGCGGTGGATGCAGGCTGGGGTCCCTGGGCTGGGCTGGGCTGGGCTGGGCTGGGCTGGGCTGGGCTGGGCTGCTGGGCTGTGCTGGGGGCTGGGCTGGGCTGTGCTGGGCTGGGTGTGCTGTGGCTGGGCTGGGCTGGGCTGGGGCTGTCCCTGTGCTGGGCTGGGCTGATGCTGGGCTGGGCTGGGCTGTGCTGGGCTGGGCTGGGCTGTGCTGGGCTGGGTGTGTGCATGGGTGGATGCAGTGCTGGGCTGGGCTGGGCTGTGCTGGGCTGGGCTGGCTGGGCTGGGCTGGGCTGTGCTGGGCTGGGCTGGCTGGGATGGGCTGGGCTGGGTTACTGGGGCTGTGTATAGCATGCGGTGGATGCAGATGGGGGGTCCCTGTGCTGGGCTGGGCTGGGCTGGGCTGTGGGCTGGGCTGGGTTACTGGGGCTGTGTACAGCATGCTGGATGCTGTGTGGGTGCTGGCTGGGCTGGGCTGGGCTGGGCTGGGCTGGTGCTGTGCTGGGCTGGCTGGGCTGGGGCTGTGCTGTGCTGGGCTGGTGCTGCTGGGCTGGGCTGGGCTGGGCTGGGCTGGGCTGGGCTGTGCTGCTGGGCTGGGCTGGGTTGCTGGGGCTGTGTGTGCAGCATGCAGTGGATGCAGATCGGGGGTCCCTGTGCTGGGCTGGGCTGGGCTGGGCTGGGCTGGGCTGGCTGGGGGCTGGGCTGGGCAGCATGGGGTGGATGCAGATGGGGTCCCTGTGCTGGGCTGTGCTGGGCTGTGCTGGGCTGGCTGGGCTGGGGCTGTGCTGGGCTGGGCTGGATGCTGGGCTGGGCTGGGCTGGGCTGGGCTGGGCTGGGTTACTGGGGCTGTGTACAGCATGCATGCTGTGGATGCAGATCGGGGGTCCCTGGGCTGGGCTGGGCTGGGCTGGGCTGGGCTGGGCTGGGCTGGGCTGGGCTGGGTGGGCTGGGCTGCTGTGCTACAGCATGCTGTGGATGCAGATCAGGGGTCCCTGTGCTGGGCTGGGCTGTGCTGGGCTGGCTGCTGGCTGGGCTGGGCTGGGTTACTGGGGCTGTGTACAGCATGCAGTGGATGCAGATCGGGGGTCCCTGTGCTGGGCTGGGCTGGGCTGGGCTGGGCTGTGTGGGCTGGGCTGGGCTGGGCTGGGCTGTGTTGCTGGGGTGGATGCAGAGCCTGGGGGCTGTGCTGGGCTGGGGGCTGGGCTGGGCTGGGCTGGGCTGGGGCTGGGCTGGGCTGGGCTGGGCTGTGTACAGCATGCAGTGGATGCAGATCAGGGGCTGTGCTGGGCTGGGTGCTGTGCTGGGCTGGGCTGGGCTGGTGGCTGGGCTGTGCTGGCATGGGTGGATGCTGGGGGGCTGGGCTGTGCTGGGGCTGGGCTGGGCTGGGCTGGGCTGGGCTGGGCTGGGTTACTGGGGCTGTGTACAGCATGCAGTGGATGCAGATCGGGGGTCCCTGTGCTGGGCTGGGCTGGGCTGGGCTGGGCTGGGCTGGGCTGGGCTGGGCTGGGCTGGGCTGCTGTGCTGGGCTGGGCTGGGGCTGGGGTGTGTGCAGCATGCTGTGGATGCAGGCTGGGGGGGCTGCTGGTGGCTGCTGGCTGCTGTGCTGGGCTGTGCTGGGCTGTGCTGTGCTGGGTGGGCTGGGCTGTGTGTGATGGGCTGGGCTGGGTTACTGGGGCTGTGTATAGCATGCAGTGGATGCAGATCGGGGGTCCCTGTGCTGGGCTGGCTGGGGGGCTGGGCTGGGCTGGGCTGGGCTGGGCTGGGCTGGGCTGGGCTGGGTTACTGGGGCTGTGTATAGCATGCAGTGGATGCAGATCGGGGGTGCCTGTGCTGGCTGGGCTGGGCTGGGCTGGGCTGTGCTGGGCTGGGCTGGGTTACTGGGGCTGTGTGCAGCATGCTGGGGGGCTGTGTATCAGCATGCTGTGGCTGCAGCTGGGTGCTGGGCTGTGCTGGGCTGCTGTGCTGTGCTGTGCTGGGCTGGGCTGTGCTGGGTGCTGGGCTGGGCTGGGCTGGATGCTGGGCTGGGGCTGTGCTGGGCTGTGGATGGCTGGGGTGGGCTGGGCTGGGCTGTGCTGGGGCTGTGGATGCATGCGGTGGATGCTGGCGGGGCTGTGCTGGGCTGGGCTGGGCTGGGGCTGGGCTGGGGCTGTGTACAGCATGCAGTGGATGCAGATCGGGGGTCCCTGTGCTGGGCTGGGCTGGGCTGGGCTGTGCTGGGCTGGGCTGGGCTGGGCTGGGGCTGGGGCTGTGCTGGGCTGGGCTGGGCTGGCTGTGCTGCTGGGGGCTGGGCTGGGTGCTGGGCTGTGTGGGCATGCTGTGGATGCAGATGGGGGGGCTGTGCTGGGCTGGGCTGTGCTGGGCTGGGCTGCTGGCTGGGCTGGGCTGGGGCTGTGTGTAGCATGGGTGGATGCAGATCGGGGGTCTGTGCTGGGCTGGGCTGTGCTGTGTGCTGGGCTGGGCTGGGCTGGGCTGGGCTGCTGGGCTGTGTACTGGGGCATGCAGTGGATGCAGATCGGGGGTCCCTGTGCTGGGCTGGGCTGGGCTGGGCTGGGCTGGCTGGCTGGGCTGGGCTGGGGCTGGGGCTGTGTACAGCATGCGGTGGATGCAGATCGGGGGTCCCTGTGCTGGGCTGGGCTGGGCTGGGCTGGCTGGGCTGGGCTGGGCTGGGCTGGGCTGGGCTGGGCTGTGCTGGGCTGGGCTGGGCTGGGCTGGGCTGGGCTGGGTTACTGGGGCTGTGTATAGCATGCAGTGGATGCAGATCGGGGTCCCTGCTGGGCTGGGCTGGGCTGGGCTGGGCTGTGTGTGATGGGCTGGGCTGGGTTACTGGGGCTGGGTGTATATGCATGCGGTGGATGCAGTGCTGGGGGTCCCTGTGCTGGGCTGGGCTGGGCTGGGCTGGGCTGGGCTGGGCTGGGCTGTGGGCTGGGCTGTGCTGGGCTGGGGCTGTGTGCAGCATGGGTGGATGCAGCTGTGGGGGCTGTGCTGGGCTGGGCTGTGCTGGGCTGGGCTGGGCTGGGCTGTGCTGGGCTGGGTGATGCTGGGCTGTGCTGGGCTGGGCTGTGTGTGGCTGGGCTGGGGCTGGGCTGTGCTGGTGCTGTGCAGGTGGTGCAGTGCTGGGCTGGTGCTGGGCTGCTGTGTGGGCTGGGCTGGGCTGGGTGGGCTGGGGCTGTGTATAGCATGCAGTGGATGCAGATCGGGGGGGTCCTGTGCTGTGCTGGGCTGGGCTGGGCTGGGCTGGGCTGGGCTGGGTGGGCTGCGGTGGATGCTGTGTGCTGTGCTGCTGGCTGTGCTGTGCTGGCTGGGCTGTGTGGGCTGGGCTGGGCTGCTGTGCTGTGCTGGATGCAGGGCTGGTGCTGTGGGCTGGCTGCTGTGCTGGGCTGGGCTGGGTTACTGGGGCTGTGTGCAGCAGCATGCAGTGGATGCAGATCTGGGGGTCCCTGTGCTGGGCTGGGCTGGGCTGCTGCTGGGCTGGGCTGGGCTGGGCTGCATGGCTGGGCTGGGCTGGGCTACTGCTGGGCTGTGTGGGCTGGGCTGGGGCTGGGTGATGCTGGTGCTGGGGGTCCCTGTGCTGGGCTGGGCTGTGCTGGGCTGGGCTGGGCTGGGCTGGGCTGGGCTGGGCTGTGCAGCATGCGGTGGATGATGCTGGGCTGCTGCTGCTGCTGGCTGGGCTGTGCTGTGCTGGGCTGGGCTGGGCTGGGCTGTGTATGCATGCTGGGCTGGGCTGGGCTGGGTCCCTGTGCTGGGCTGGGCTGGGCTGTGCTGGGCTGGGCTGGGTTACTGGGGCTGTGTATAGCATGCGGTGGATGCAGATCGGGGTCCCTGTGCTGGGCTGGGCTGGGCTGGGCTGGGCTGGGCTGGGCTGGGCTGGGTTACTGGGGCTGTGCAGCATGCAGTGGATGCAGATCAGGGGTCCCTGTGCTGGGCTGGGCTGGGCTGCTGCTGGGCTGGGCTGGGCTGGGCTGGGCTGGGCTGGGCTGTGTGCTGGGCATGCTGGTGGATGCTGGGGCTGTGCTGTGCTGTGCTGCTGGGCTGGGCTGGCTGGGCTGGGCTGGGCTGGGCTGGGTGGGCTGGTTGCTGGGCTGTGCAGTGCATGCAGTGGATGCTGGGCTGGGCTGGGCTGGGCTGGGCTGGGCTGGGCTGGGCTGTGTGTGCTGGGGCTGGGTTGCTGGGGCTGTGTACAGCATGCATGTGGATGCAGCTGGGGTCCCTGTGCTGCTGTGATGCTGTGCTGGGCTGCTGCTGGGCTGGGCTGGGCTGGGCTGGGCTGGGCTGCTGGGCTGTGTACAGCATGTGGTGGATGCAGTCCCTGCTGTGCTGTGCTGGGCTGGGCTGTGCTGGGCTGGGCTGGGCTGGGCTATAGCATGCGGTGGATGCTCGGGGCTGTGCTGGGTGCTGGCTGGGCTGGGCTGGCTGTGCTGGGCTGGGCTGGTGCTGGGGCTGTGCAGCATGCTGTGGGCTGCTGGGCTGGGCTGGGCTGGGCTGGCTGGGCTGGGCTGTGCTGTGCTGGGCTGGGCTGGGCTGGGTTGCTGGGGCTGTGTGCAGCATGCAGTGGATGCAGATCGGGGGGATGCTGTGCTGGGCTGGGCTGGGCTGGGCTGTGCTGGGCTGGGCTGTGCTGTGGGCTGGGCTGGGCTTGCTGGGGCTGTGTGGCATGCATGGCTGGATGCAGATCTGGGCTGGCTGTGCTGGGCTGTGCTGGGCTGGGCTGGGCTGGGCTGGGGCTGGGGGCTGGGCTGGGCTGGGCTGGGCTGGGCTGGGCTGGGCTGGGCTGGGCTGCTGGGGCTGTGGCTGCATGCTGGATGGCTGCAGCTGTGCTGGGGTGGGCTGCAGCTGGGCTGGCTGTGCTGGGCTGTGCTGTGCTGGGCTGGGCTGGGTTACTGGGGCTGTGTACAGCATGGGTGGATGCAGATCGGGGGCTGTGCTGGGCTGGCTGGGCTGGGCTGGGCTGTGCTGGCTGGGCTGGGCTGGCTGGCTGGGCTACTGGGGCTGTGCTGGGCATGGGCTGTGCTGGGCTGGGGGGCTGTGCTGTGGGCTGCTGCTGGGCTGGCTGGGCTGGCTGTGGCTGTGCTGGGCTGGGCTGGGCTGGGGCTGGGGCTGTGTATAGCATGCAGTGGATGCAGGTCCCTGTGGGGGGCTGTGCTGGGCTGGGCTGGGCTGTGCTGGGCTGGGCTGGTTACTGGGGCTGTGTGGGTGGGCTGGTGGTGCAGATGGGCAGTGCTGTGCTGGGCTGTGCTGTGCTGGGCTGGGCTGGGCTCTGCTGGGCTGGGCTGGGTGCTGGGCTGTGCTGGGTGTGGGCTGGGCTGGGCTGGGCTGGGCTGTGTACAGCATGCGGTGGATGCAGATGGGGTCCCTGTGCTGGGCTGGGCTGGGCTGGGCTGGGCTGGGCTGGGGCTGGGCTGTGTGGCATGCAGTGGATGCTGATGCGGGGTCCCTGTGCTGGGCTGGGCTGGGCTGGGCTGGGTGGGCTGGGTGGGCTGGGCTGGGTTACTGGGGCTGTGCTGGGCATGCATGGGTGGATGCAGGCTGGGGTCCCTGTGCTGGGCTGGGCTGGGCTGTGCTGGGCTGCTGGGCTGGGCTGGGCTGGGCTGTGCTGGGCTGTGCTGTGCTGGGCTGTGTGTGGGTGCTGGGCTGGGGGTCCCTGGGCTGGGCTGGGTGCTGGGCTGCTGGTGGGCTGGGCTGGGTTACTGGGGCTGTGTATAGCATGCAGTGGATGCAGATCGGGGGTCCCTGTGCTGGGCTGGGCTGGGCTGGGCTGGGCTGGGTTACTGGGGCTGTGTACAGCATGCAGTGGATGCAGATCGGGGTCCCTGTGCTGGGCTGGGCTGTGTGCTGGGCTGGGCTGGGCTGGGCTGTGCTGTGCTGTGCTCGGGGTGCTGGGGGCTGGGTTACTGGGGCTGTGTATGCATGCAGTGGATGCAGATCGGGGTCCCTGTGCTGGGCTGGGCTGCTGTGTGGGCTGGGCTGGGCTGGGTTGCTGGGGCTGTGTGGGCATGCTGGGTGGATGGGCTGGGCTGTGCTGGGCTGGGCTGGGCTGGGCTGTGGTGTGCTGGGCTGGGCTGGGTTACTGGGGCTGTGTACAGCATGCAGTGGATGCAGATGGGGCTGGGCTGGGCTGGGCTGGGCTGGGCTGGGCTGGGCTGGGCTGGGCTGGGCTTACTGGGGCTGTGTGCAGCATGCGGTGGATGCAGATCTGGGGGTCCCTGTGCTGGGCTGGGCTGGGCTGTGCTGGCTGGGCTGGGCTGGGGCTGGGGCTGTGTACAGCATGTGGATGCAGGCTGGGCTGGGCTGGGCTGGTGCTGCTGGCTGGGCTGCTGGGCTGGGCTGGGTTACTGGGGCTGTGTACAGCATGAAGTGGATGCAGATCGGGGGTCCCTGGGCTGGGCTGTGCTGTGATGGGCTGTGCTGGGCTGGGCTGGGTTGGGTTACTGGGGCTGTGTACAGCATGCAGTGGATGCAGATCGGGGGTCCCTGTGCTGGGCTGGGCTGGGCTGGGCTGGGCTGTGCTGGGCTGGGCTGGGTTACTGGGGCTGTGCTGGGCTGTGGTGGATGCAGATCGGGGTCCCTGTGCTGGGTGGGCTGGGCTGGGCTGTGCTGTGCTGGGCTGGGCTGGGTGCTGCATGCTGCTGTGCTGTGCTGCTGTGGGTGTGCTGGGCTGGCTGTGCTGGGCTGTGGCATGCTGTGGATGCAGGCTGGGCTGTGCTGGGCTGGGCTGGGCTGGGCTGGGCTGGTTACTGGGGCTGTGTGTGGCATGCAGTGGATGGGGTCCCTGTGCTGCTGAGCTGGGCTGTGTGTGGCTGGGCTGGGGCTGGGTTACTGGGATGCAGATGTGTGTGTGCTGTGCATGCTGGGCTGTGGATGCAGATCTGGGCTGGTCCTGGGCTGGGCTGGGCTGGATGCTGGGCTGGGCTGGGCTGGGCTGGGCTGGGCTGGGCTGGGCTGGGTTACTGGGGCTGTGTACAGCATGCAGTGGATGGATGCAGGGGTCCCTGTGCTGGGGCTGGGCTGTGCTGGCTGGGCTGGGCTGGGCTGGGCTGTGTGCATGGGGTGGATGCTGGGCTGGGCTGTGCTGGGCTGGGCTGGGCTGGGCTGGGGTGGGCTGGGCTGGGTTACTGGGGCTGTGTATGCATGCATGCGGTGGATGCAGATCGGGGGTCCCTGTGCTGTGCTGGGCTGGGCTGGGCTGTGCTGGCTGGGCTGGGCTGGGCTGGGGCTGTGTATAGCATGCAGTGGATGCAGATGCTGGGGTGTGTGCTGGGCTGCTGCTGTGGATGCTGGGCTGGGCTGTGCTGGGCTGCTGGCTGGGCTGTGCTGGGCTGGGCTGGGCTGTGCTGGGCTGGGCTGGGCTGGGCTGGGCTGGGGCTGGGGCTGTGTACAGCAGCATCAGTGGATGATGCAGATCGGGGTCCCTGTGCTGGGCTGGGCTGGGCTGTGCTGGGCTGGGCTGGGCTGGGCTGGGGCTGGGCTGGGCATGCTGTGGCTGCAGCATGCAGTGGATGCAGCTGGGCTGGGCTGTGCTGGCTGGGCTGGGCTGGGCTGGGCTGGGCTGGGCTGGGCTGGGCTGGGCTGCTGGGGCTGTGCAGCATCGGTGGATGCAGATGCTGGGGTGGGCTGTGCTGGGCTGGGCTGCTGGGCTGTGCTGGGCTGGGCTGGGCTGCTGTGCTGGGCTGGGCTGTGCTGGGCTGGTGGATGCTGATGCTGGGGGTCCCTGCTGGGGGCTGGGTGTATGGCATGGGGTGGATGCAGATGGGGGGGGCTGTGTGCTGCATGCTGTGGATGCAGCTGGGCTGGGCTGGGCTGGGCTGGGCTGGGCTGGGCTGGGCTGGCTGCTGGGCTGGGTTACTGGGGCTGTGTACAGCATGCAGTGGATGCAGATCGGGGGTCCCCCTGTGCTGGGCTGGGCTGGGCTGTGCTGTGCTGGGCTGGGCTGGTGTTGCTGCAGTGGATGCAGGCTGTGCTGGGTGGCTGTGCTGGTGCTGGCTGGGCTGGGCTGGGCTGGGCTGGGCTGGGCTGGGCTGGGCTGGTTACTGGGGCTGTGCTAGCATGCAGTGGATGCAGATCAGTGGGGTGCTGTGCTGGGCTGGGCTGTGCTGGGCTGGGCTGGGCTGGGCTGGGGGCTGGGCTGGGTTGCTGGGGCTGCTGATGCATGCGGTGGATGCTGTGCTGGGCTGTCCCTGTGCTGGGCTGGGCTGGGCTGTGCTGGGCTGCTGTGATGGGCTGGGCTGGGTTACTGGGGCTGTGTATAGCATGCAGTGGATGCAGATGGGGGGGCCCTGTGCTGTGCTGGGCTGTGCTGCTGGCTGGGCTGGGGCTGGGCTGGGCTGGGTTACTGGGGCTGTGTATAGCATGCGGTGGATGCTGGGTCCCTGGCTGGGCTGGGCCCTGTGGGCTGGCTGTGCTGCATGGTGGGGGTCCCTGTGTGCTGGGCTGGGCTGGGCTGGGTGTGCTGGGCTGGGCTGGGTTACTGGGGCTGTGTACAGCATGCAGTGGATGCAGATCAGGGGGTCCTGTGCTGCTGGGCTGGGCTGGGCTGGGCTGTGTGTGCTGGGCTGGGCTGGGTTACTGGGGCTGTGTACAGCATGCAGTGGATGCAGATCGGGGGTCCCTGTGCTGGG
>JAFBJZ010000317.1:0-14214 GCA_016785225.1 Psettodes erumei
AAATAAGACTTTAATATCATTCTTGGTCAGTTGACAATGCATATGGAGCAAAAAGTTGATGGGTCGCCGCTTCTGCACAAGAGCAAACAGGCATATGTCCAAAACCTGCTTTTCTCGCCGAGAAAAGCACTTAATGAACGGTACTGTGTTTTGGGGGACATGGGTGCCTGGAATCATAAAAATAACACTTTTATATCATTGTTGGTCAGTTGATAATGGATATAAAGCAAAAATTCCATGGGTCACCCCTTCTGCAGAAGTTCAAACAGGCGGTGAGTGTCAGCTTTTCTCGCCGAGAAAAGCACTTGTTGGGCCAGCGTAACACGTGGTCACCAATTGTTCTTTACCTCACGGGGGCACCATTTGCTGGGGCACCCTTTGTTGAGGTTGCCTACTAAGGGCACTAATTATTGGGGTTTGGCTATCCAAAATAGTTAATAATTATTAGAATAATAATTATTAATTATTAAATAATTAGATCTAATACATTAGATCACCTCGGGGCACCACCCTTGTTACAAGGGAAAGATAGCCAATTTATTAAATCAATCTCATAACTAGTACTAAATTGTCAATTTGGAACTCTGATTAATAATTAATTTAATAACTAGAACCAAAATTACCAGTTTAACAACGAGTTTAGGTAGAAGGAATTTGGAGTTCTTGACCCTGTAGAGGTTGGCGGAATTCACTCATGTGCAACATTAAACAGGCAACAGGTATGTTTAATAATCATTTATTAACAAGAAGAAAAAGAAAAGGAAACATACAATCTAGCTACAGTGTACTACAGGTGTGTGTGTGTGTGTGTGTGTGTGTGTGTGTGTGTGTGTGTGTGTGTGTGTGTGTGTGTGTCTGGGTGTGTCAAAATGGCTGCTGAGGCCTGGAGGCCCTGAACAAAGAAGATCTGTGGAGGCACTCAGACCATGTGCTGGGTGTGTGTGTGTGTGTGTGTGTGTGTGTGTGTGTGTGTGTGTGTGTGTGTGTGTGTGTGTGTTTCATGAGGTGCCAGGTTAGAGGAAGGATGGTTAGTTAGCATGCAAGCATAACCTAACTACATCTACTTAACAATGTGGCAGAGCCAACTATACAATAACCTGTCTACCAAACTGATCACAACACTCAGTAAACACAAATACATCAAATCACAGTCCTTGATTTATCTTTAGCTTAGCTTATCTTAGCTTGACTAGGCCCAGTTGGTGTTACCAGTTCTGGTGTGAGAGAAACTCTCTCTGGTGTGTTGCTCCTTTGGCTGGTGGTGCCTGATGGAAGGGCCAAGCTGAGAGAGTTAGAATTCAATGTTGGAAGGCAGTCTTTTCTGTGTGGTCCTGATGGGCACGCGCTGGAGGAAACTGGCCGCTCCTTTGGCGTAGTTGGTTAGCAGCTTGGTGCTAACTCGCTGTGTGGCTCCTGTTGTATGGAGGATTAACCTACAAACCTTGTGTTTGTTGGCCAATGGAGTTTGTTTGCGGATCTTGATTGTTCCTCAGCAGGTTCTCGCGTCGCTGCTGTGAGGAAAGGTCTGAGGATCTGCTTTGGTCAGCAGGCTACCTCAGACAGCCAGCTGCAGCTGCACAGCTGGGGGTCCCTGGAGAGTGGTTCCAGGGCTTGCAGAAGAAGAGAAGAGAAGAGGAAGGAAGAGAAAGGAGCTTCAAGAGGAGAGCGAATAAAGGCTGAGCACAGCCTTTATATGACTTGATGACCTCAGAGGTCACATGCCACAGTCATCCAGTGGTGGCTGCTGGATCGGATTTCACACCTGGAAGGTTGTGGGACTTTGAGGTTCCGGTGCTTTCCTTTGTCTCCAAGACAAAGAAAGCCATGTGGTCGAAACTTGGTTATGCGTGGTGAGCCTCCATTGCTCACCAAACAGGTTCAGGTCCCAACACACTTAATGGACGGTACTGTGTTTTGATAGACATCGGTGCCTGGAATCATAAAATAACACTTTCATATCATTCTTGGTCAGTTGACAATATATATGGAGCGAAAAGTTCATGGGTCCCGCTTCTGCACAAGAGCAAACAGGCATATGACGAAAACCTGCTTTTCTCGCAGAGAAAAGCACTTAATTAACGGTACTGTGTTTTGGGGGACATGGGTGCCTGGAATCATGAAATAACACTTTTATATCATTCTTGGTCAGTTGACAATGTATAAGGAGCAAAAAGTTCATGGGTCCCCGCTTCTGCACAAGAGCAAACAGGCATATGACCAAAACCTGCTTTTCTCGCCGAAAAAAGCACTTAATGAACGGTACTGTATTTTGGGGGACATGGGTGCCTGGAATCATGAAATAACACTTTTATATCATTATTGGTCAGTTGACAATGCATATGGAGCAAAAAGTTCATGGATCCATGCTTCTGCACAAGAGCAAACAGGCATGTGACCAAAACGTGCTTTTCTCGGAGAGAAAATCATGAAATGCACGGTACTGTGTTTTGGGGGGCATGGGTGCCTGGAATCATAAAAATAACACTTTTATATCATTGTTGGTCAGTTGATAATGGATATAAAGCAAAAATTCCATGGGTCACCCCTTCTGCACAAGTTCAAACAGGCGGTGAGTGTGAGCTTTTCTCGCTGAGAAAAGCACTTAATGGACGGTACTGTGTTTTGATAGACATCGGTGCCTGGAATCATAAAATAACACTTTCATATCATTCTTGGTCAGTTGACAATATATATGGAGCGAAAAGTCCATGGGTCCCCGCTTCTGCACAAGAGCAAACAGGCATATGACCAAAACCTGCTTTTCTCCCCGAGAAAATCACTAAATGAACGGTACTGTGTTTTGATAGACATCGGTGCCTGTAATCATGAAATAACACTTTAGTATCATTCTTTGTCAGTTGGTAATGGATGGATATAAAAAAAAAATTCCATGGGTCACCCCTTCTGCACAAGAGCAAACAGGCCAGTGAGTGTGAGCTTTTCTCGCCGAAAAAAGCACTTAATGGACGGTACTGTGTTTTGGGGGGATGGGTGCCTGGAATCATGAAATAACACTTTAATATCATTCTTGGTCAGTTGACAATGCATATGGAGCAAAAAAAACATGGGTCCCCGCTTCTGGACAAGAGCAAACAGGCCAGTCACTGTGAGATTTTCTCGCCGAGAAAAGCACTTAATGGACGGTACTGTGTTTTGGGGGACATGGGTGCCTGGAATCATAAAATAACACTTTCATATCATTCTTGGTCAGTTGACAATGCATATGGAGCAAAAAGTTCATGGGTCCCCGCTTCTGCACAAGAGCAAACAGGCATATGACCAAAACCTGCTTTTCTCGACGAAAAAAGCACTTAATGAACGGTACTGTATTTTGGGGGACCTGGGTGCCTGGAATCATGAAATAACACTTTTATATCATTGTTGGTCAGTTGACAATGCATATGGAGCAAAAAGTTCATGGATCCATGCTTCTGCACAAGAGCAAACAGGCATGTGACCAAAACGTGCTTTTATCGGAGAGAAAATCATGAAATGCACGGTACTGTGTTTTGGGGGGCATGGGTGCCTGGAATCATAAAAATAACACTTTTATATCATTGTTGGTCAGTTGATAATGGATATAAAGCAAAAATTCCATGGGTCACCCCTTCTGCACAAGTTCAAACAGGCCGGTGAGTGTGAGCTTTTCTCGCTGAGAAAAGCACTTAATGGACGGTAATGTGTTTTGATAGACATCGGTGCCTGGAATCATAAAATAACACTTTCATATCATTCTTGGTCAGTTGACAATATATATGGAGCGAAAAGTTCATGGGTCCCCGCTTCTGCACAAGAGCAAACAGGCATATGACCAAAACCTGCTTTTCTCCCCGAGAAAATCACTAAATGAACGGTACTGTGTTTTGATAGACATCGGTGCCTGTAATCATGAAATAACACTTTAGTATCATTCTTTGTCAGTTGGTAATGGATATAAAGAAAAAAAAATTCCATGGGTCACCCCTTCTGCACAAGAGCAAACAGGCCAGTGAGTGTGAGCTTTTTCTCGCCGAGAAAAGCACTTAATGGACGGTACTGTGTTTTGGGGGACATGGGTGCCTGGAATCATGAAATAACACTTTAATATCATTCTTGGTCAGTTGACAATGCATATGGAGCAAAAAGTTCATGGGTCCCCGCTTCTGGACAAGAGCAAACAGGCCAGTGACTGTGAGATTTTCTCGCCGAGAAAAGAACTTAATGGACGGCCATGTGTTTTTATATCTCGCCGAGAAAAGCACCTAATGCAAGGTACTGTGTTTTGAAAGACATCGGTGCCTGGAATCATAAAATAACACTTTCATATCATTCTTGGTCAGTTGACAATGCATATGGAGCAAAAAGTTCATGGGTCCCCGCTTCGGCACAAGAGCAAACAGGCATATGACCAAAACCTGCTTTTCTCGCCGAAAAAAGCACTTAATGAACATTACTGTATTTTGGGGGACATGGGTGCCTGGAATCATGAAATAACACTTTTATATCATTGTTGGTCAGTTGACAATGCATATGGAGCAAAAAGTTCATGGATCCATGCTTCTGCACAAGAGCAAACAGGCATATGACCAAAACGTGCTTTTCTTGGAGAGAAAATCATGAAATACACGGTACTGTGTTTTGGGGGGCATGGCTGCCTGGAATCATGAAATAACACTTTAGTATCATTCTTTGTCAGTTGGTAATGGATATAAAGAAAAAATTCCATGGGTCACCCCTTCTGCACAAGAGCAAACAGGCCAGTGAGTGTGAGCTTTTCTCGCCGAAAAAAAGCACTTAATGGACGGTACTGTGTTTTGGGGGACATGGGTGCCTGGAATCATAAAAATAACACTTTAGTATATCATTCTTGGTCAGTTGGTAAAGGATATAAAAAAAAAATTCATGGGTCCCCCCTTCTGCACAAGAGCAAACAGGCATATGACCAAAACCTGCTTTTCTCTCGAGAGAAAAACCACGAAATGCACGGTACTGTGTTTTGGGGACATGGGTGCATGGAATCATGAAATAACACTTTAGTATCATTCTTTGTCAGTTGGTAATGGATATAAAAAAAAAATTCCATGGGTCACCCCTTCTGCACAAGAGCAAACAGGCCAGTGAGTGTGAGCTTTTCTCGCCGAGAAAAGCACTTAATGGACGGTACTGTGTTTTTGGGGACATGGGTGCCTGGAATCATAAAATAACACTTCCATATCATTCTTGGTCAGTTGACAATATATATATGGAGCAAAAAGTTCATGGGTCCCCGCTTCTGCACAAGAGCAAACAGGCATATGACCAAAACCTGCTTTTCTCGAGAGAGAAAAGCACGAAATGCACGGTACTGTGTTTTGGGGACATGGGTGCCTGGAATCATAAAAATAACACTTTTTATATCATTGTTGGTCAGTTGATAATGGATATAAAGCAAAAAATTCCATGGGTCACCCCCCCTTCTGCACAAGTTCAAACAGGCCGGTGAGTGTCAGCTTTTCTCGCCGAAAAGCACTAAAATGCACGGTACTGTGTTTTTGGGGACATGGGTGCCTGGAATCATAAAATAACACTTTCATATCATTCTTGGTCAGTTGACAATATATATGGAGTGAAAAGTTCATGGGTCCCCACTTCTGCACAAGAGCAAACAGGCATATGACCAAAACCTGCTTTTCTCGCGAGAGAAAACACTAAATGCACGGTACTGTGTTTTGGGGACATGGGTGCCTGGAATCATGAAATAACACTTTAGTATCATTCTTTGTCAGTTGGTAATGGATATAAAAAAAAAAATTCCATGGGTCACCCCTTCTGCACAACAAAACAAACAGGCCAGTGAGTGTGAGCTTTTCTCGCCGAGAAAAAGCACTTAATGGACGGTACTGTGTTTTGGGGACATGGGTGCCTGGAATCATGAAATAACACTTTAATATCATTCTTGGTCAGTTGACAATGCATATGGAGCAAAAAGTTCATGGGTCCCCGCTTCTGGACAAGAGCAAACAGGCAGTGACTGTGAGATTTTCTCGCGAGAAAAGAAAAAGAACTTAATGGGGACGGCCATGTTTTTTTATATCTCGCCGAGAAAAAGCACCTAATGCACGGTACTGTGTTTTGAAAGACATCGGTGCCTGGAATCATAAAAATAACACTTTCATATCATTCTTGGTCAGTTGACAATGCATATGGAGCAAAAAGTTCATGGGTCCCCGCTTCTGCACAAGAGCAAACAGGCATATGACCAAAACCTGCTTTTCTCGCCGAGAAAAAGCAGCACTAATGAACACGGTACTGTGTTTTGGGGGACATGGGTGCCTGGAATCATGAAATAACACTTTTATATCATTGTTGGTCAGTTGACAATGCATATGGAGCAAAAAGTTCATGGATCCATGCTTCTGCACAAGAGCAAACAGGCATATGACCAAAACGTGCTTTTCTTGGAGAGAAAATCATGAAATACACGGTACTGTGTTTTGGGGGCATGGCTGCCTGGAATCATGAAATAACACTTTAGTATCATTCTTTGTCAGTTGGTAATGGATATAAAGAAAAAAATTCCATGGGTCACCCCTTCTGCACAAGAGCAAACAGGCCAGTGAGTGTGAGCTTTTCTCGCCGAAAAAAGCACTTAATGGACGGTACTGTGTTTTGGGGGACATGGCTGCCTGGAATCATGAAATAACACTTTAGTATCATTCTTTGTCAGTTGGTAAAGGATATAAAGAAAAAAATTCCATGGGTCACCCCTTCTGCACAAGGGCAAACAGGCATATGACCAAAACCTGCTTTCCTCGCAGAGAAAACCACGGAATGCACGGTACTGTGTTTTGGGGGAGATGGTTGCATGGAATCATGAAATAACACTTTAGTATCATTCTTTGTCAGTTGGTAATGGATATAAAAGAAAAAAATTCCATGGGTCACCCCTTCTGCACAAGAGCAAACAGGCCAGTGAGTGTGAGCTTTTCTCGCCGAGAAAAGCACTTAATGGACGGTACTGTGGTTTGATAGACATCGGTGCCTGGAATCATAAAATAACACTTCCATATCATTCTTGGTCAGTTGACAATATATATGGTGCGAAAAATTCATGGGTCCCCGCTTCTGCACAAGAGCAAACAGGCATATGACCAAAACCTGCTTTTCTCGCAGAGAAAAGCACGA
The DNA here is from genome assembly GCA_016785225.1 of Psettodes erumei. Classification (NCBI taxonomy): domain Eukaryota; kingdom Metazoa; phylum Chordata; class Actinopteri; order Pleuronectiformes; family Psettodidae; genus Psettodes; species Psettodes erumei. The sequence goes on from JAFBJZ010000317.1 coordinate 7,144, forward strand.
AATTCACGGTACTGTGTTTTGATACACATCGGTGCCTGGAATCATAAAATAACACTTTATTTATCATTGTTGGTCAGTTGATAATGGATATAAAGCAAAAATTCCATGGGTCACCCCTTCTGCACAAGTTCAAACAGGCCGGTGAGTGTCAGCTTTTTTCTCGCCGAGAAAAGCACTAAATGCACGGGTACGGTGTTTTTGGGGACATGGGTGCCTGGAATCATAAAATAACACTTTCATATCATTCTTGGTCAGTTGACAATATATATGGAGTGAAAAGTTCATGGGTCCCCACTTCTGCACAAGAGCAAACAGGCATATGACCAAAACCTGCTTTTCTCGCTGAGAAAAGCACTGAATGCACGGTACTGTGTTTTGGGGGAGATGGTTGCATGGAATCATGAAATAACACTTTACTATCATTCTTTGTCAGTTGGTAATGGATATAAAGAAAAAAATTCCATGGGTCACCCCTTCTGCACAAGAGCAAACAGGCCAGTGAGTGTGATCTTTTCTTGCCGAGAAAAGCACTTAATGGACGGTCATGTGTTTCTATATCTCGCCGAGAAAAGCACTTAATGGAAGGTCATGTGTTTTTATATCTCGCCGAGAAAAGCTCTTAATGGACGGTAATGTGTTTTTATATCTTGCCGAGAAAAGCACCTAATGCTCGATACTGTGTTTTGATAGACATCGGGGCCTGAAATCATAAAATAATACTTTAATATCATTGTTGGTCAGTTGACAATGCATATGGAGCAAAAACTTCATGGATCCACGCTTCTGCACGAGAGCAAACAGGCATATGACCAAAACCTGCTTTTCTCGCCATGAAAGGCACTTAATGGACTGTACTGTGTTTTGATAGACATCGGTTCCTGGAATCATAAAATAACACTTTTTTATCATTGTTGGTCAGTTGACAATGTATATGGAGCAAAAAGTTCATGGATCCATGCTTCTGCACAAGAGCAAACAGGCATATGACCAAAACCTGCTTTTCTCCCCGAGAAAATCACTAAATGCACGGTACTGTGTTTTGGGGGAGATGGTTGCATGGAATCATGAAATAACACTTTAGTATCATTCTTTGTCAGTTGGTAATGGATATAAATAAGAAAAATTCCATGGGTCCCCGCTTCTGGACAAGAGCAAACAGGTCAGTGACTGTGAGATTTTCTCGCCGAGAAAAGCACTTAATGGACGGTCATGTGTTTTTATATCTCGCCGAGAAAAGCACCAATGCACGGTACTGTGTTTTGGGGGACAAGGGTGCCTGGACTCATAAAAATAACACTTTTATATCATTATTGGTCAGTTTATAATGGATATAAAGCAAAAATTCCATGCTTCACCCCTTCTGCACAAGTTCAAAAAGGCCGGTGAGTGTGAGCTTTTCTCGCCGAGCAAAGCACCTAATGCACGGTACTGTGTTTTGATAGACATCGGTGCCTGGAATCATAAAATAACACTTTAATATCATTATTGGTCAGTTGACAATGCATATGGAGCAAAAAGTTGATGGGTCCCTGCTTCTGCACAAGAGCAAACAGGCATATGACCAAAACCTGCCTTTCTCGCCGAGAAAAGCACTTAATGAACTGTACTGTGTTTTGGGGGACATGGGTGCCTGGAATCATGAAATAACACTTTTGCGTCATTGTTGGTCAGTTGACAATGCATATGGAGCAAAAAGTTCATGGATCCACGCTTCTGCACAAGAGCAAACAGGCATATGACCAAAACCTGCTTTTCTCGCCTAGAAAAGCACTAAATGCACGGTACTGTGTTTTGGGGGACATTGGTGCCTGGAATCATAAAAATAACACTTTTATATCATTGTTGGTCAGTTGATAATGGATATAAAGCAAAAATTCCATTGGTCACCCCTTCTGCACAAGTTCAAACAGGCCGTGGAGTGTGAGCTTTTCTCGCCGAGCAAAGCACCTAATGCACGGTACTGTGTTTTGATAGACATCGGTACCTGGAATCATAAAATAACACTTTAATATCATTATTGGTCAGTTGACAATGCATATGGAGCAAAAAGTTCATGGATCCACGCTTCTGCACAAGAGCAAACAGGCATATGACCAAAACCTGCTTTTCTCGCCGAGAAAATCACTAAATGCAAGGTACTGTGTTTTGGGGGACATGGGTGCCTGGAATCATGAAATAACACTTTTATATCATTGCTGGTCAGTTGACAATGCATATAGAGTAAAAAGTTCATGGGTCCCTGTTTCTGCACAAGAGCAAACAGGCATATGACCAAAAGGTGCTTTTCTCGCAGAGAAAAGCATGAAATGCACGGTACTGTGTTTTGGGGGGCATGGGTGCCTGGAATCATAAAAATAACACTTTTATATCATTGTTGGTCAGTTGATAATGGATATAAAGCAAAAATTCCATGGGTCACCCCTTCTGCACAAGTTCAAACAGGGGTGGTGTGAGTGTGAGCTTTTCTCGCCGAGAAAAGCACTTAATGGACGGTACTGTGTTTTGATAGACATCGGTGCCTGGAATCATAAAATAACACTTTCATATGATTCTTGGTCAGTTGACAATATATATGGGGCAAAAAGTTCATGGTTCCCCGCTTCTGCACAAGAGCAAACAGGCATATGACCAAAACCTGCTTTTCTCCCCGAGAAAATGACTAAATGCACGGTACTGTGTTTTGGGGGAGATGGTTGCATGGAATCATAAAATAACACTTTAATATCATTCGTGGTCAGTTGACAATGCATATGGAGCGAAAAGTTCATGGGTCCCCGCTTCTGGACAAGAGCAAACAGGCCAGTGACTGTCTGCTTTTCTCGCCGAGAAAAGCACTTAATGAACGGTACTGTGTTTTGGGGGAAAAGGGTGCCTGGAAACATGAAATAACACTTTTATATCATTGTTGGTCAGTTGACAATGCATATGGAGCAAAAAGTTCATGGATCCACGCTTCTGCACAAGAGCAAACAGGCATATGACCAAAACCTGCTTTTCTCGCAGAGAAAAGCACGAAATGCACGGTACTGTGTTTTGATAAACATCGGTGCCTGGAATCAAAAAATAACACTTTCATATCTTTCTTGGTCAGTTGGCAATATACATGGAGCGAAAAGTTCATGGGTCCCCGCTTCTGCACAAGAGCAAACAGGCCAGTGACGGTGAGATTTTCTCGCCAAGAAAAGCACTTAATGGACGGTCATGTGTTTTTATGTCTCGCCGAAAAAAAGCACCAATGCACGGTACTGTGTTTTGATAGACATCGGTGCCTGGAATCATAAAATAACACTTTCATATCATTCTTGGTCAGTTGCCAATATATATGGAGTGAAAAGTTCATGGGTCCACGCTTCTGCACAAGAGCAAACAGGCATATGACCAAAAAGCGCTTTTTTCTCACCGAGAAAAGCACGAACTGCACGGTACTGTGTTTTGGGGGACATGGGTGCCTGGAATCATAAAAATAACACTTTTATATCATTGTTGGTCAGTTGATAATGGATATAAAGCAAAAATTCCATGGGTCGCCCCTCCTGCACAAGTTCAAACAGGCCGGTGAGTGTCAGCTTTTCTCGGCGAGAAAAGCACTTAATGGACGGTACTGTGTTTTGATAGACATCGGTGCTTGCAATCATAAAATAACACTTTGATATCATTCTTGGTCAGTTGACAATATACATGGAGCGAAAAGTTCATGGGTCCCTGCTTCTGCACAAGAGCAAACAGGCATATGACCAAAACCTGCTTTTCTCGCGAGAGAAAAGCAGCTAATGCATGGTACTGTGTTTTGATAGACATCGGTGCCTGGAATCATAAAATAACACTTTCATATTATTCTTGGTCAGTTGACAATGCATATGGAGCAAAAAGTTCATGGATCCACGCTTCTGCACAAGAGCAAACAGGCATATGACCAAAAAACCTGCTTTTCTCGCCGAGAAAAGCACACTAAATGCACGGTACTGTGTTTTTGGGGACATGGTGCCTGGAATCATAAAAATAACACTTTTATATCATTGTTGGTCAGTTGATAATGGATATAAAGCAAAAATTCCATTGGTCACCCCTTCTGCACAAGTTCAAACAGGCCGTGGAGTGTGAGCTTTTCTCGCCGAAAAAAAAGCACCTAATGCACGGTACTGTGTTTTGGGGACATCGGTGCCTGGAATCATAAAATAACACTTTAATATCATTATTGGTCAGTTGACAATGCATATGGAGCAAAAAGTTCATGGATCCACGCTTCTGCACAAGAGCAAACAGGCATATGACCAAAACCTGCTTTTCTCGCCGAGAAAATCACTAAATGCAAGGTACTGTGTTTTGGGGGACATGGGTGCCTGGAATCATGAAATAACACTTTTATATCATTGCTGGTCAGTTGACAATGCATATAGAGTAAAAAGTTCATGGGTCCCTGTTTCTGCACAAGAGCAAACAGGCATATGACCAAAAGGTGCTTTTCTCGCAGAGAAAAGCATGAAATGCACGGTACTGTGTTTTGGGGGGCATGGGTGCCTGGAATCATAAAAATAACACTTTTATATCATTGTTGGTCAGTTGATAATGGATATAAAGCAAAAATTCCATGGGTCACCCCTTCTGCACAAGTTCAAACAGGCCGGTGAGTGTGAGCTTTTCTCGCCGAGAAAAGCACTTAATGGACGGTACTGTGTTTTGATAGACATCGGTGCCTGGAATCATAAAATAACACTTTCATATGATTCTTGGTCAGTTGACAATATATATGGGGCAAAAAGTTCATGGTTCCCCGCTTCTGCACAAGAGCAAACAGGCATATGACCAAAACCTGCTTTTTCTCCCGAGAAAATGACTCAAAATGCACGGTACTGTGTTTTGGGGAGATGGTTGCATGGAATCATAAAATAACACTTTAATATCATTCTTGGTCAGTTGACAATGCATATGGAGCAAAAAGTTCATGGGTCCCCGCTTCTGACACAAGAGCAAACAGGCCAGTGACTGTCTGCTTTTCTCGCCGAGAAAAGCACTTAATGAACGGTACTGTGTTTTGGGGGAAAAGGGTGCCTGGAATCATGAAATAACACTTTTATATCATTGTTGGTCAGTTGACAATGCATATGGAGCAAAAAGTTCATGGATCCACGCTTCTGCACAAGAGCAAACAGGCATATGACCAAAACCTGTTTTTTTCTCGCAGAGAAAAAAGCACGAAATGCGAGAAAAGCACGGTACTGTGTTTTGATAGACATCGGTGCCTGGAATCAAAAAATAACACTTTAATATCATTGTTGGTCAGTTGGCAATATACATGGAGCGAAAAGTTCATGGGTCCCCGCTTCTGCACAAGAGCAAACAGGCCAGTGACGGTGAGATTTTCTCGCCAAGAAAAGCACTTAATGGACGGTCATGTGTTTTTATGTCTCGCCGAAAAAAAGCACCAATGCACGGTACTGTGTTTTGATAGACATCGGTGCCTGGAATCATAAAATAACACTTTCATATCATTCTTGGTCAGTTGACAATATATATGGAGTGAAAAGTTCATGGGTCCACGCTTCTGCACAAGAGCAAACAGGCATATGACCAAAAGCTGCTTTTCTCACCGAGAAAAGCACGAACTGCACGGTACTGTGTTTTGGGGGACATGGGTGCCTGGAATCATAAAAATAACACTTTTATATCATTGTTGGTCAGTTGATAATGGATATAAAGCAAAAATTCCATGGGTCGCCCCTTCTGCACAAGTTCAAACAGGCCGGTGAGTGTCAGCTTTTCTCGGCGAGAAAAGCACTTAATGGACGGTACTGTGTTTTGATAGACATCGGTGCTTGCAATCATAAAATAACACTTTGATATCATTCTTGGTCAGTTGACAATATACATGGAGCGAAAAGTTCATGGGTCCCTGCTTCTGCACAAGAGCAAACAGGCATATGACCAAAACCTGCTTTTCTCGCAGAGAAAAGCAGCTAATGCATGGTACTGTGTTTTGATAGACATCGGTGCCTGGAATCATAAAATAACACTTTCATATTATTCTTGGTCAGTTGACAATGTATATGGAGCAAAAAGTTCATGGGTCCCTGCTTCTGCACAAGAGCAAACAGGCATATGACCAAAATCTGCTTTTCTCGCCGAGAAAAGCACTTAATGAACGGCACTGTGTTTTGGGGGACATGGGTGCCTGGAATCATGAAATAACACTTTAGTATCATTCTTTGTCAGTTCATAATGGATATAAACCAAAAAATTCCATGGATCCCTCCTTCTGTACAAGTTCAAACAGGCCGGTGAGTGTGAGCTTTTCTTACCGAGAAAAGCACTTAATGCACGGTATTGTGTTTTGGGGGACATGGGTGCCTGGAATCATAAAATAACACTTTTATATCATTGTTGGTCAGTTGATAATGGATATAAAGCAAAAATTCCATGGGTTACCCCTTCTGCACAAGTTCAAACAGGCCGGTGAGTGTGAGCTTTTCTCGCCGAGAAAAGCACTTAGTGGACGGTACTGTGTTTTGATAGACATCGGTGCATGGAATCATAAAATAACACTTTAATATCATTCTTGGTCAGTTGACAATGCATATGGAGCGAAAAGTTCATGGATCCACGCTTCTGCACAAGAGCAAACAGGCATATGACAAAAAGCATCTTTTTTCGCCGAGAAAAGCACTTAATAAACGGTACTGTGTTTTGATAGACATCGGTGCCTGGAATCATGAAATAACACTTTTATATTATTGTTGGTTGGTTGACAATGCATATGGAGCAAAAGGTTCATGGATCCACGCTTCTGCACAAGAGCAAACAGGCATATGACCAAAACCTGCTTTTCTCGCCGAGAAAAGCACTTAATGAACGGTACTGTGTTTTGGGGGACATGGGTGCCTGGAATCATGAAATAACACTTTTTATATAATTTTGGGTCAGTGGACAATGGATATGGCGCAAAAGTTCATGGATCCATGCTTCTGCACAAGAGCAAACAGGCATATGATGTGTGCTTTTCTCGCTGAGAAAAGCACTTAATGCACGGTACTGTGTTTTGGGGACATAGGTGCCTGGAATCATGAAATAACACTT
>JAFBJZ010000321.1:0-10647 GCA_016785225.1 Psettodes erumei
AATTCCATGGGTCACCCCTTCTGCACAAGTTCAAACAGGCCAGTGAGTGTGAGCTTTTCTCGCCGAGAAAAGCACTAAATGCACGGTACTGTGTGTTTGGGGGACATGGGTGCCTGGAATCATAAAAAATAACACTTTCATATCATTCTTGGTCAGTTGACAATGCATATGGAGCAAAAAGTTCATGGTCCCCCTGCTTCTGCACAAGAGCAAACAGGCATATGACCAAAACCTGCTTTTCTCGCCGAGAAAAAGCTCAAAAAGGGAGTGTGTGTTTTTTGGGGACATGGGTGCATGGAATCATGAAATAACACTTTAGTATCATTCTTTGTCAGTTGATAATGGATATAAAGCAAAAATTCCATGGGTCACCCCTTCTGCACAAGTTCAAACAGGCCAGTGACTGTGAGCTTTTCTTGCCGAGAAAAGCACTTAATGGACGGTACTGTGTTTTTGGGGGACATGGGTGCCTGGAATCATAAAATAACACTTTAATATCATTCTTGGTCAGTTGACAATGCATATGCATATGGAGCAAAAGTTCATGGGTCCCCGCTTCTGCACAAGAGCAAACAGGCATATGACCAAAACCTGCTTTTTTTCGCCGAGAAAAGGTCACAAGGGACAGTGTGTGTGTTTTGGGGACATGGGTGTATGGAATCATGAAATAACACTTTAGTATCATTCTTTGTCAGTTGATAATGGATATAAAAAAAAAATCCCATGGGTCACCCCTTTTGCACAAGTGCAAACAGGCCAGTGAGTGTGAGTTTGTCTCGAAAAGAAAAATTAATTAATGGTATTTTTTTTTGATAGACATCGGTACCTGGAATCATAAAATAACACTTTACTATCATTCTTGGTCAGTTGACAATGCATATGGAGCAAAGAGTTCATGGGTCCCCGCTTCTGCACAAGAGCAAACAGGCATATGACCAAAACCTGCTTTTCTCGCGGAAAAAAGGAAAAAAAAGCTCTTAATGGACGGTACTGTGTTTTGATAGACATCGGTGCCTGGACTCATCAAAAAAATAACATATCATTAATATCATTCGTGGTCAGTTGACAATGCATATGGAACAAAAAGGTCATAGGTCTCCGCTGCTGCACAAGAGCAAACGGGCATATGACCAAAACCTGCTTTTCTCGAGAGAAAAGCACTTAATGGACGGGACTGTGTTTTGGGGGACATGGGTGCCTGGAATCATAAAATAACACTTTAGTATCATTCTTTGTCAGTTGATAATGGATATAAAGCAAAAATTCCATGGGCTACCCCTTCTGCACAAGTGCAAACACGCCAGTGAGTGTGAGCTTTTCTCGCCGAGAAAAGCACTTTTAATGGCCGGACTGTGTTTTGGGGGACATGGGTTCCTGGAATCATAAAATAACACTTTAATATCATTCTTTGTCTTTTGATAATGGACATAAAGCAAAAAATTCCATGGGTCACCCCTACTGCACAAGCAAACAAACAGGCCAGTGTGAGCTTTTCTGAAAAACTGTGAGCTTTTCTAGACATCAGAAAAAAAAAGCACTTAAAGGACAGTTACTGTGGATATTTTTGATAGACATCAGTGCCTGGAATCATAAAAAATAACACTTTAGTATCATTCTTTGTCAGTTGATAATGGATATAAAGCAAAAAATTCCATGGGTCACCCCTTCTGCACAAGTGCAAACATGCCAGTGAGTAAAAGCTTTTCTCGCCAAGAAAAGCACTTAATGGACTGTACTGTGTTTTGTTGGACATGGGTGCATGGAATCATGAAATAACACTTTAGTATCATTCTTGGTCAGTTGATAATAATAGTTATAAACCAAAAAATTCCATGGTCACCCACCCCTTCTGCACAGTTCAAAAAGGCCAGTAAATGTGAGCTTTTCTCTCGAGAAAAGCACTTAATGAACGGTATTGTATTGTGTTTTGATAGACATCGGTGCCTAGAATCATAAAATAACACTTTAATAATATCATTCTGGGTCAGTTTGACAATGCATTTGGAGCAAAAAGTTCATGGTCCCCGCATCTGCACAACAGCAAACAGGTATATGACAAAAACCTGCTTTTTCTCGAGAAAAAAGCTCATAAGGAACAGTACTGTTTTTTGGTGGACATTGGTGCATGGAATCATGAAATAACACTTTAGTATCGTTCTTTGTCAGTTGATAATGGATATAAACCAAAAAATTCCATGGATCACCCCTTCTGCACAAGTTCAAAGAGGCCAGTGACTGTGAGCTTTTCTCGCCAAGAATAGCACTTAATGGACGGGACTGTGTTTTGGGGGACATGGGTGCCTGGAATCATAAAATAACACTTTAGTATCATTCTTTGTCAGTTGATAATGGATATAAAGGAAAAACTTCCATGGGTCACCCCTTCTGCTCAAGTTCAAACAGGCCAGTGACTGTGAGCGTTTCTAGCCGAGAAAAGCACTAAATGCACAGTACTGCGTTTTTGGGGGGCATGGGGTGCCTGGCATCATAAACTAACACCTTTATATCATTGTTGGTCAGTTGACAATGCATATGGAGCAAAGAGTTCATGGTCCCCCCCGCTTCTGCACAACAGTAAACAGGCATATGACCAAAACCTGCTTTTTTCTCGAGAAAAAAGCTCACAAAGAGACAGTACTGTGTTTTGGTGGACATTGGTGCATGGAATCATGAAATAAAATTTAGTATCATTCCTTGTCAGTTCATAGTGGACATAAAAAAAAAAAATTGCATGGGTCACCCCTTGGCACAACTTCAAACAGGCAAGTGACTGTGAGCTTTTCTCGCCGAGAAAAAGCACTAAATGCTATGGTACTGTGTTTTGGGGGACATGGGTGCCTGGAATCATAAAATAACACTTTAATATCATTCTTGGTCAGTTGACAATGCATATGGAGCAAAAAGTTCATGGGTCCACGCTTCTGCACAAGACCAAACAGGCATATGACCAAAACCTGCTTTTCTCGCCGAGAAAAGACTAAATAAATCATGATGTAGTGTGTTTTGGGGGACATGGGTGCATGGAATCATGATATAACACTTTAGTATCATTCTTGGTCAGTTGATAATGGAAATAAAGCAAAAAATTCCATCTATCACCCCTTTTGCACAAGTTCAAAGAGGCCAGTGAGTGTGAGCTTTTCTCGCCGAAAAAAAAAAGCACTTAATGGACAGGACTGTGTTTTTGGGGACATGGGTGCCTGGAATCATAAAATAACACTTTAGTATCATTCTTTGTCAGTTGATAATGGATATAAAGGAAAAATTCCATGGGCTACCCCTTCTGCACAAGTGCAAACAAGCCAGTGAGTGTAAGCTTTTCTCGCCAAGAAAAGCACTTAATTGCCGGACTGTGTTTTTTGGGGACATGGGTGCCTGGAATCATAAAATAACACTTTAATATCATTCTTGGTCAGTTGAAAATCCATATGGAGGAAAAAGTTCAGGGGTCCCCTTCTCTGTACAACAAGCAAACAGGCATATGATGACCAAAACTGCTGCTTTTCTCGCCGAAAAAAGCACTAAATGCACTGTACTGTGTTTTGGGGACATGGATGCCTGGAATCATAAACTAAAACTTTTATATCATTGTTGGTCAGTTGATAATGCATATGGAGCAAAAAGTTCATGGGTCCCCGCTTCTGCACAAGAGCAAACAGGCGTATGACCAAAACCTGCTTTTCTCCCGAGAAAAGCTCACAAGGGTAAGTACTGTGTTTTTAGTGGACATGGGTGCATGGAATCATAAAATAACCCTCTAGTATCATTGTTTGTCTGTTGATAATGGATATAAAGCAAAAAATTCCATGGATCACCCCTGTTGCACAAGTTCAAAGAGGAGAGTGACTGTGAGCTTTTTTCTCGCCGAGAGAAAAGCACTTAAATGGACAGGGTACTGTGTTTTGGGGACATGGGTGCCTGGAATCATAAAATAACACTTTAATATCATTCTTGGTCAGTTGACAATGCATATGGAAAAAAAAGTTCATGGGTCCCCGCTTCTGCACAAGAGCAAACAGGCATATGACCAAAACCTGCTTTTCTCGCCGAGAAAAGCTCACAAGGGACAGTACTGTTTTTTGGTGGACATGGGTGCATGGAATCATGAAATAACACTTTAGTATCGTTCTTTGTTTGTCAGTTGATAATGGATATAAAGCACAAAAAATTCCATGGATCACCCCTTCTGCACAAGTTCAAACAGGCCAGTGACTGTGAGCTTTTTCTCGCCGAGAAAAGCACTTAATGGATGGTATTGTGTTTTGGGGGACATGGGTGCCTGGAATCATAAAATAACACTTTAATATCATTCTTGGTCAGTTGAAAATGCATATGGAGCAAAAAGTTCATGGGTCCTTCTGCTTCTGCAACAAACAAACAGCAAACATGCATATATGACCAAAACCTGCTTTTATCGCTGAGAAAAACACTAAATGCACGTACTGTGTGTTTTTGGACATGGGTGCCTGGAATCATAAAATAACACTTTAATATCATTGTTGGTCAGTTGACAATGCATATGGAGAAAAAAAAGTTCATGGGTCCCCCGCTTCTGCACAAGCAGCAAAAAGGTATATGACCAAAACCTGCTTTTTTCTCGAGAGAAAAGCACTCACAACAGACAGTACTGTGTTTTGTTGGACATGGGTGTATGGAAATCATGAAATAACAGTCAGTTGAGTATCATTCTTTGTCAGTTGATAATGGATATAAAGCAAAAATTCCATGGGTCACCCCTTCTGCACAAGTTCAAACAGGCCAAGTGCAGTGACTGTGTTCTTTTTCTGAGAGAAAAGCACTTAATGGCCGGACTGTGTTTTTTGGGGACATGGGTACATGGAATCATGAAATAACACTTTAGTATCATTCTTTGTCAGTTGATAATGGATATAAAAGCAAAAACTTCCATGGGTCACCCCTTCTGCACAAGTTCAAACAGGCCAGTGACTGTGAGCTTTTTCTCGCCGAAAAAGCACTAAATGCACACAGTACTGTGTTTTGGGGGGACATGGGTGCCTGGCATCATAAAATAACACTTTTATATCATTGTTGGTCAGTTGACAATGCATATGGAGCAAAAAGTTCATGGGTCCCCGCTTCTGCACAACAGCAAACAGGCATATGACCAAAACCTGCTTTTCTCGCCGAGAAAAGCTCAAAGGACAGTACTGTGTTTTGGTGGACATTGGTGCATGGAATCATGAAATAAAATTTAGTATCATTCTTGTCAGTTCATAGTGGACATAAAAAAAAAAATTGCATGGGTCACCCCTTCTGCACAACTTCAAACAGGCAAGTGACTGTGCTTTTTTCTCTTGAAAGAAAAGCACTAAATGCACGGTACTGTGTTTTGGGGGACATGGGTGCCTGGAATCATAAAATAACACTTTAATATCATTCTTGGTCAGTTGACAATGCATATGGAGAAAAAAAGTTCATGGGTCCACGCTTCTCTGACAGCGCCAGTGCATAGTGACTGTGAGCTTTTCTCGCCGAAAGCAAAGCACTAAAAAGCACAGTACTGTGTTTTGGGGGGGTACTGTGTAATTTTGGGGACATGGATGCCTGTAATCATAAACTAAAACTTTTATATCATTGTTGGTCCGTTGATAATGCATATGGAGCAAAAAGTTCATGGGTCCCTGCTTCTGCACAAGAGTAAACAGGCGTATGACCAAAACCTGCTTTTCACCCCGAGATAAGCTCACAAGGGTAAGTACTGTGTTTTAGTGGACATGGGTGCATGGAATCATAAAATAACCCTCTAGTATCATTGTTTGTCTGTTGATCATGGATATAAAGCAAAAAATTCCATGGATCATCCCTGTTGCACAAGTTCAAAGAGAAGAGTGACTGTGAGCTTTTCTCGCCGAGAAAAGCATTTCATGGACGGTACTGTGTTTTGGGGGACAAGCGTGCCTGGAAATTTAAAATAACACTTTCATATCATTCTTGGTCAGTTGACAATGCATATGGAGCAAATATTTCATGGGTCCCCGCTTCTGCACAAGAGCAAACAGGCATATGACCAAAACCTGCTCTTCTTCTTGCTGAAAAAAAGCTAACTTTGGGGGACAGTACTGTGTTTTGGGGGACATGGGTGCATGGAATCATGAAACAACACTTTGGCATCATTCTTTGTCAGTTGATAATGGATATAAAGCAAAAAATTCCATGGGTCACCCCTTCTGCACAAGTTCAAACAGGCCAGTTACTGTGAGCTTTTCTCGACGAAAAAAGCACTAAATGCACTAAATGTTTTGGGGAACATGGGTGCCTGGAATCATAAACTCACACTTCTATATCGTTGTTGGTCAACTGACAATGCACATGGAGCAAAAAGTTCATGGGTCCCCTGTTCTGCACAAGAGCAAACAGGCATATGACCAAAACCTGCTTTTTCACCCGAGAGATAAGCTCACAAGGGTCAGTGCTGTGTTTTGATAGACATCGGTGCCTGGAATCATAAAATAACACTTAACACTTTAAAATCATTCTTGGTCAGTTGACAATGTATATGGAGCAAAAAGGTCATGGGTCCCCGCTTCTGCACAAGAGCAAACAGGCATATGACCAAAATCTGCTTTTCTCGCCAAGAAAAAAGAACTCAATGCAAAGGTACTGTTTTTGGGGGACATGGGTGCCTGGAATCATAAAATATCACTTTAATATTTTCTTTGTCAGTTGATAATGGATATGTAGCAATAATCCCATGGGTCAACCTTCTGCACAACTTCAAATAGGCAGTGAGTGTGAGCTTGTCTTCAAATAGGTCAGTGAGCTGTGAGCTTGTCTTGCTGAGAAAAGCTCTTAACGGACGCATATATTGTGTTTTGATAGACATGGCTGCCTGGAATCATAAAATAACACTTTAATATCATTGTTGGTCAGTTGACAATGCACATGGAGGAGCAAAAAGTTCATGGGTCCCCGGTTCTGCACAAGATGGGCAAACAGGCATATGATGAAAAACCTGCTTTTCTCGCCGAGAAAAGCACTAAATGCACGGGTACTGTTTTTGGGGACATGGGTGCCTGGAATTATAAAATAACACGTTAATATCATTCTTGGTCAGTTGACAATGCATATGGAGCAAAAAGTTCATGGGTCCCTGCTTCTGGACAAGAGCAAAAGGCCAGTGACAGTGAGGCCAGTGACAGTGAGATTTTCTCGCCGAGAAAAGCACTGAATGGACGGTCATGTGTTTTTATATCTCGCCGAGAAAAGCACTTAATGCACGGTACTGTGTTTTGATTGACATCGGTGCCTGGAATCATAAAATAACACTTTAATGTCATTCTTGGTCAGTTGACAATGCATGTGGAGCAAAAAGTTCATGGGTCCCCGCTTCTGCACAAGAGCAAACAAGAGCAAACAGGCATATGACCAAAATCTGCTTTTCTCGCCAAGAAAAGCACTCAATGCAAGGTACTGTGTTTTGGGGGACATGGGTGCCTGGAATCATAAAATATCACTTTAATACCATTCTTTGTCAGTTGATAATGGATATATAGCAATAATCCCATGGGTCACCCCTTCTGCACAACTTCACACAGGCCAGTGAGTGTGAGCTTGTCTCGCTGAGAAAAGCTCTTAACGGACGGTACTGTGTTTTGATAGACATCGGTGCCTGGAATCATAAAATGACACTTTAAAATCATTCTTGGTCAGTTGACAATGCATATGGAGGAAAAAGTTCATGGGTCCCCGCTTCTGCATAGCAAGCAATATGAGGAATATGACGAAAACCTGCTTTTTCTTGCCGAGAAAAGCTCACACAGGGGACAGTACTGTGTTTTGGGGGACACAGGTGCATGGAATCATTAAATAACACTTTAATATCATTCTTTGTCAGTCGATAATGGATATAAAGCAAAAAATTCCATGGGTCGCCCCTTCTGCACAAGTTCAAACAGGCCAGTGAGTGTGAGCTTTTCTTGCCGAGAAACGCACTTAATGGACGGTACTGTATTATGATAGACATGGGTGCCTGGAATCATAAAATAACACTTTCATATCATTCTTGGTCAGTTGACAATGCATATGGAGCAAGACATTCATGGGTCCCCGCTTCTGCACAAGAGCAAACAGGCATATGACCAAAACCTGCTTTTTCTCGCCGAAAAAAGGTCACAAAGGACAGTTTTGGGGGGGGACATTGGTGCCTGGAATCATAAAACAATACTTTAAAATCATTCTTGGTCAGTTGACAATGCATATGGAGCAAAAAGTTCATGGGTCCCCGCTTCTGCATAAGAGCAAACAGGAATATGACGATAACCTGCTTTTCTCGCCGAGAAAAAACAACGGACAGACAGTTGTGTGTTTTAGTGTACATGGGTGCATGGAATCATGAAACAACACTTTAGTATCATTCTTTGTCAGTTGATAATGGATATAAAAAAAAAAATTGCATGGGTCACCCCTTCTGCACAAGTTCAAACAGGCCAGTGACTGCGAGCTTTTCTCGGCGAGAAAAGCAAGCACTCAATGCAAGCTACTGTGTTTTTGGTGTACATGGGTGCATGAAATCATGAAACAACACTTTAGTATCATTCTTTGTCAGTTGACAATGCATATGGAGCAAAAAATCCATTGGTCACCCCTTTTGCACAAGTGCAAACAGGCCAGTGTGAGCTTGTCGCCGTGTGAGCTTGTCGGTCTCGCCGAGAGAAGCACTTAATGGACGGTACTGTGTTTCGATAGATATCGGTGCCTGGAATCATAAAATAACACTTTACTATCATTCTTGGTCAGTTGACAATGCATAAGGAGCACAACGTTCATGGCCCCCACTTCTGCACAAGAGCAAACAGGGCATATGACAAAAACCAGCTTTTCTCGCCTCTCGCCGAGAAAAAAGCTCGCCGAGAAAAGCTAAAATGCACGGTACTGTGTTTTGGGGGACATGGGTGCATGGAATCATAAAATAACACTTCAGTATCATTCTTTGTCAGTTGATAACACATATAGAGCAAAAAGTTCATGGTCCCCCCTTCTGCACAAGCTGCAAACACAAGTGCAAACTGGTATATGACCAAAACGTGCTGTGTTTTTTTTCTCGTCGAGAAAAACTCAAAAAAGGAATGAATGGGTGTGTTTTGAGGACATGGGTGCATGGAATCATAAAATAACACTTTTATATCATTGTTGGTCAGTTGATAACACATATTAAGCAAAAATTCCATGGGTCACCCCTTCTGCACAAAGTCAAACAGGCCGGTGAGTGTGCTTTTTTTTCTCGTCGAAAAAAAAAGCACAAAATGTGTGTACTGTGTTTTGAGGACATGGGTGCCTGGAATCATAAAATCACACACTTTTATATAATTTTTGGTCTGTTGACAATGCATAAAAAGCAAAAAGTTCATGGATCCACGCTTCTGCACAAGAGCAAACAGGCATATGACCAAAACGTGCTTTTCTCGGAGAGAAAATCATCAAAATGCACGGTACTGTGTTTTTGGGGACATGGGTGCCTGGAATCATAAAATAACACTTTTAATCATTGTTGGTCAGTTGATAATGGATAGAAAGCAAATATTCCATGGGTCCCCCCTTTCTGCTCAAGTTCAAACAGGCCAGTGAGTGTGAACTTTTCTCGCCGAGAAAAGCACTTAATGGACGTACTGTGTGTTTTGATAGACATCGGTGCCTGGAATCATAAAATAACACTTTAATATCATTCTTGGTCAGTTGACAATTCATATGGAGGAAAAAAAGTTGATGGGTCCCCGCTTCTGCACAAGAGCAAACAGGCATATGACCAAAACCTCCTTCTCTCGCCGAAAAAGCACTTGATGAACGGTACTGTGTTTTGATAGACATGGGTGCCTGGAATCATAAAAATAACACGTTTATATCATTGTCGGTCAGTTGACAATGCATATGGAGCAAAAAGTTCATGGATCCACGCTTTGCACAAGAGCAAACAGACATTTGAAAAAAACCTTTTTTCTCGCCGAGAAAAGCACTTAATGAATGGTGCTGTGTTTTTTTGGGGACATGGGTGCCTGGAATCATAAAAAATAACACTTTTATACCATTGTTGGTCAGTTGATAATGGATATAATGCAAAAATTCCATGGGTCATCCCCTTCTGCACAAGTTCAAACAGGACGGTGAGTGTGAGGTTTTCTCGCCCGAAAAAGCACTTAATGGAGGGTACTGTGTTTTTATAGACATCGGTGCCTGGAATCAAAAAATAACACTTTAATATCTTTCTTGTTCAGTTGACAATGCATATGGAGCAAAAAGTTCATGGGTCCCCGCTTCTGCACAAGAGCAAACAGGCATATGACAAAAAGCTGCTTTTCTCGCCGAGAAAATCACTAAATGCACAGTACTGTGTTTTTGGGGACATGGGTGCCTGGAATCATGAAATAACACTTTAGTATCATTCTTTGTCAGTTGATAATGGATATAAAAAAAAAAATTCCATGGGTCACCCCTTCTGCACAAAGCAAACAGGCCAGTGAGTGTGAGCTTTTCTCCGAGAAAGAAAAAAAAGCACTTAATGGACGGTACTGTGTTTTGATAGACATGGGTGCCTGGAATCATAAAATAACACTTTAATATCATTCTTTGTCAGTTGACAATGCATATGGAGCAAAAAGTTCATGGGTCCCCGCTTCTGCACAAGAGCAAACA
>JAFBJZ010000806.1:0-11894 GCA_016785225.1 Psettodes erumei
AATCTTTGTTTGAAGTAATTCTATTAGCCATGGACCGTAATCGGCCGTGGCATCCTTTCAGACAGCCAGGTTTCTGTGGTCTGAGGGTTCTATCCTCAAAAAAAAAAAAAGCAGCCATCCGCTCTGTGATGTTTCTGCCTCAGACAATCTTAATGATGACTGGTCGTAAACCAGTACGGATGATTCAGTTGGATGTTTGATTTATGAGGTTCTTGTATATAGTTGATCCTTTCGGATCAAAAGGGGGGAATGTAATGGTAAATGTACTATGAGTGCATGTGCACCTGTGAACTTTTTACCTCTAATGTCCAGACAATGGCCTGAGGGTCACGATGACCTGAGGATGTCTGAAAAATATATTTTAATCCTGTAAGGAGTTTCCTGTTTTCTGCTGTTCTGTAAGGGATTTTCCAAAGGGTTTCCTGCTTTTGAGCTCCCATATGTGGGGATACATGTCTCTAGTCACGTCTGCCTTTTGTAATACACACTCATGTATTTAGAAAAGTATAAAAACGATGTTCTTTATTTCTCTGTATGCCACTCTGTAGGTCAGCACACTGCGGGGCTGCTGAGTGACATCCTGTGTTGCAACCAGTAAAGACTTTTGAGCTTGACCGGACTCTAAGAATCTTTGTTCCTGACAGCTTCAACTTTACTTTGTGTAGAAAAGAACCCGGTGGAAACAGAATCCTGGCAGAATAGAAAAGTTTCCACGACAACACTACCGTGCATTTAGTGCTTTTCTCGGCGAGAAAAGCAGGTTTTGGTCATATGCCTGTTTGGTCTTGTGCAGAAGCCTGGACCCATGAACTTTTTTTTGCTCCATATGCATTGTCAACTGACCAAGAATGATATTAAAGTGTTATTTTATGATTCCAGGCACCCATGTCCCCCAAAACACAGTACCGTGCATTTAGTGCTTTTCTCGGCGAGAAAAGCTCACAGTCACTTGCCTGTTTGAAGTTGTGCCGAAGGGGTGTCCCATGCAATTTTTTTCTTTATGTCCACTATGAACTGACAAGGAATGATACTAAATTCTTATTTCATGATTCCATGCACCAATGTCCACCAAAACACAGTACTGTCCCTTGTGAGCTTTTCTCGGCGAGAAAGCAGGTTTTGGTCATATGCCTGTTTACTGTTGTGCAGAAGCGGGGACCCATGAACTCTTTGCTCCATATGCATTGTCAACTGACCACCAATGATATAAAGGTGTTAGTTTATGATGCCAGGCACCCATGCCCCCCAAAACACAGTACTGTGCATTTAGTGCTTTTCTCGGTGAGAACGCTCACAGTCACTGGCCTGTTTGAACTTGAGCAGAAGGGGTGACCCATGTTTTTTTTTTGCTTTTATATCCATAATCAACTGACAAAAAGATGATATTAAAGTGTTATTTCATGATTCCCATGTGTCCCCGTGTCCCCCAAAACACAGTCCGGCCATTAAGTGCTTTCCTCAGAGAAAAGCTCACAGTCGCTGGCCTCTTTGAACTTGTGCAGAAGGGGTGACCCATGGGATTATTGCTACATATCCATTATCAACTGACAAAGAATGATACGAAACTGTTATTTCATGATTCCATACACCCATGTCCAACAAAACACAGTACTGTCCGTTGTGATCTTTTCTCGGCGAGAAAAGCAGGTTTTGGTCATATACCTTTTTGCTCTTGTGCAGAAGCGGGGAACCATGAACTTTTTGCTCCATATGCATTGTCAACTGACCAACAATGATATTAAAGTGTTATTTTATGATTCCAGGCACCCATGTCCACCAAAACACAGTACCGCATTTAGTGTTTTTCTCAGTGTTTTTTGGTCATAGCGATAAAAGCAGGTTTTGGTCATATGCATGTTTGCTGTTGTGCAGAATGGGGACTCATGAACTTTTTACTCCATATGCATTTTCACTGACCACGAATGATATTAAAGTGTTATTTTATACTTCCAGGCACCCATGTCCCCCAAAACACAATACCGTCCATTAAGTGCTATTCTCGGCGAGAAAAGCTCACAGTCACTGGCCTCTTTGAACTTGTGCAGAAGGGGTGATCCATGGAATTTTTTGGTTTATATCCATTATCAACTGACAAAGAACGATACTAAAGTGTTATTTCATGATTCCATGCACCAATGTCAACCGAAAAACAGTACTGTTTTCCTTGTGAGCTTTTCTCGGCGAAAAAAGGTTTTTTTTGTCATATACCTGTTTGCTGTTGTGCAGATGCGGGGACCAATGAACTTTTGCTCCAAACCCATTGTCAACTGACCAAGAATGATATTAAAGTGTTACCTTATGATTCTAGGCACCGATGATGTCCATTAAGTCTATCAAAACACAATACTGGCCTTTTCCATTAAGTTTTTTTTTTTCGGCCAAGAGACAAGCTCACATTTACTGGCTTTTTTTGAACTTGTGCAGAAGGGGTGACCCATGGGATTTTTGGTTTATAACTATTATCAACTGACCAAGAATGATACTAAAGTGTTATTTCATGATTCCATGCACCCATGTCCACACCAAAACACAGTACTGTCTATTCTGAGCTTTTTCGAAAAGAGAAAAGCAGCTTTTGGTCATATGCCTGCTTGCTCTTGTGCAGAAGCGGGGACCCATGATTTTTTTTTGCTCCATATGCATTGTCATCTGACCAAAAATGATATTAAAGTGTTATTTCATGATTCCAGGCACCCATCCCCCCAAAACACCGTACCGTCCATTAAGTGCTATTCTCGGCGAGAAAAGCTCACAGTCACTCTCCTCTTTGAACTTGTGCAACAGGGATGATCCATGGAATTTTTTGCTTTATATCCATCATCAACAGACAAACAATTATACTAGAGGGTTATTTTATGATTCCATGCACCCATGTCCACTAAAAAACAGTACTTACTTACTTACCCTTGTGAGCTTATCTCGGGGTGAAAAGCAGGTTTTGGTCATACGCCTGTTTGCTCTTGTGCAGAAGCGGGGACCCATTAACTTTTTGCTCCATATGCATTGTCAACTGACCAACAATGATATAAAAGTTTTAGTTTATGATTCCAGGCATCCATGTCCCCCAAAACACAGTACTGTGCATTTAGTGCTTTTCTCGGCGAGAAAAGCAGGTTTTGGTCATATGCCTGTTTGCTCTTACAGAAGCGGGGACCCAGAAGCGGGGACCCCTGAACTTTTTCCTCCATATGGATTTTCAACTGACCAAGAATGATATTAAAGTGTTATTTTATGATTCCAGGCAGCCATGTCCCCCAAAACACAGTCCGGCCATTAAGTGCTTTTCCTGGCGAGAAAAGCTTACACTCACTGGCTTGTTTGCACTTGTGCAGAAGGGGAGCCCCATGGATTTTTTTTTCCTTATATATCCATTATCAACTGAAAAAGAATGATAGTGTTTTTTTATGATTCCAGGCACCCATGTCCCCCAGGCACCCATGTCCCCCCAAAGCACAGTCCTTGTCCATTAAGTGCTTTTCTCGGCTCAGAAAAAGCTCACACTCACTATGTCTCTTTGAACTTGTGCAAAAGGGGTGATCCATGAATTTTTTTTTTGCTTTATTTCTTTTATCAACTGACCAAGAATGATACTAAAGTGTTATTTCATGATTCCATGCACCCATGTCCCCAAAGTGTTTTACTACCGTGCATTGAGTGCTTTTCTCAGCGAGAAAAGCAGGTTTTGGTCATATGCCTGTTTGGTCTTGTGCAGAAGCGTGGACCCATGACTTTTTTTGCTCCATATGCATTGTCAACTGACCAAGAATGATATTAAAGTGTTATTTTATGATTCCAGGCACCCATGTCCCCCAAAAAACACAGTACCGTGTGCATTTAGTGCTTTTCTCGGCGAGAAAAGCTCACTGTCACTCACTATGCCTGTTTGAACTTGTGCAGAAGGGGTGACCATGAATTTTTTTTTTTGCTTTATATCCATTATCAACTGACAAAGAATGATACTAAAGTGTTATTTCATGATTCCATGCACACCCATGTCCCCAAAAAAACACAGTACTGTCTTTTTGAGCTTTTTTCTCGGCGAGAAAAGCAGGTTTTGTCATCATATGCCTGTTTGCTCTTGTGCAGAAGGGGGACCCATGAATTTTTGTTCCATATGCATTATCAACTGACCAAGAATGATACTAAAGTGTTATTTTATGATTCCATGCACCCATGCACCCATGTCCCATCAAAAACACACTTGTTGTTGTCCTTTAAGTGCTTTTTCAGCGAGAAAAAAAGCAGTTTGTTCACTGTCATATGCCTGTTTGCACTTGCAGCAGAAGGGGTTTGACCCATTTGCTTTTTTTTGCATATATCCATTATCAACTGACAAAAAGATGATACTAAAGTGTTATTTTATGATTCCATGCACCCTGTCCTCAAAAACACACACTGTCACACTTTGTGTCTTTTTTTTGTTTTTCTCGACGAGAAAAGCACGTTTTGGTCATATACCTGTTTGCACTTGTGCAGAAGGGTTATCCATGAATTTTTTTGTTTATATCCATTATCAACTGACAAAGAATGATACTAAAGTGTTATTTCATGATTCCATGCACCCATGTCCAAAAAAACACACTTGTGTCCTTTTTGAGGTTTTTCTCGAGCGAAAAAAGCTTTTTTGGTCATATACCTGTTTGCACTTGTGCAGAAGGGGTTATCCATGAATTTTTTTGTTCTAAATGTCCATTATCAAGTGACAAAGACTGATACTGAAGTGTTATTTTATGATTCCATGCACCCATGTCCTCAAAAACACACTTGTGTCTTTTTTTGAGGTTTTTTCTCGACGAAAAAAAGCACGTTTTGGTCATATACCTGTTTGCACTTGAGCAGAAGGGGTTATCCAACTTTTTTTTGTTCTAAATGTGTTATCTAGTGACAAAGAACTGATACTGAAAAGTGTTATTTTATGATTCCATGCACCCATGTCAAAAAAAACACACTTGTGTCCTTTTTGAGAGTTTTTTTCGACGAGAGAAAAGCACGTTTTGGTCATATACCTGTTTGCACTTGAGCAGAAGGGGTTATCCATGAACTTTTTTGTTCTAAATGTGTTATCTAGTGACAAAGACTGATACTGAAGTGTTATTTTATGATTCCATGCACCCATGTCCCAAAAAAACACACTGTGTGTCTTTTTTTTTTCTTTTTTCTCGACGAGAGAAAAGCACGTTTTTTGGTCATATATACCTGTTTGCACTTGAGCAGAAGGGGTTATCCATTTTTTTTTGCTCTAAATGTGTTATCTAGTGACAAAGACTGATACTGAAGTGTTATTTTATGATTCCATGCACCCATGTCCAAAAAAAAACACACACTTGTGTTTTTTTGAGGTTTTCTCGACGAAAAACACGTTTTGGTCATATACCTGTTTGCACTTTTGCAGAGCAGCAAAGGGGGGTTATCTAGTGACAAAGACTTTCCAATGTGTTTTTTTGTTCTAAATGTGTTATCTAGTGACAAAGACTGATACTGAAGTGTTATTTTATGATTCCATGCACCCATGTCAAAAAAAAAACACACTTGTGTTTTTTGAGGTTTTCTCGAAAAGAGAAAAACACGTTTTGGTCATATACCTGTTTGCACTTGAGCAGAAGGGGTTATCCATGACTTTTTTTGTTCTAAATGTGTTATCTAGTGACAAAGACTGATACTGAAGTGTTATTTTATGATTCCATGCACCCATGTCCTCAAAAAACACACTTGTGTGTTTTTTTGAGGTTTTCTCGAAAACACGAAAAAAACACGTTTTGGTCATATACCTGTTTGCACTTGAGCAGAAGGGGTTATCCACATTTTTTTTTTTTGTTCTAAATGTGTTATCTAGTGACAAAGACTGATACTGAAGTGTTATTTTATGATTCCATGCACCCATGTCAAAAAAACACACTTGTGTCCTTTTTGAGGTTTTCTCGACGAGAAAAACACGAAAAAAACCTGTTTTTTGAGTCATATACCTGTTTGCACTTGAGCAGAAGGGGTTATCCATGAACTTTTTTTGTTCTAAATGTGTTATCTAGTGACAAAGACTGATACTGAAGTGTTATTTTATGATTCCATGCACCCATGTCCTCAAAAACACACTTGTGTTTTTGAGTTTTTTCTCGACGAGAAAAACACGTTTTGGTCATATACCTGTTTGCACTTGAGCAGAAGGGGTTATCCATGACTTTTTTTTTTGTTCTAAATGTGTTATCTAGTGACAAAGACTGATACTGAAGTGTTATTTTATGATTCCATGCACCCATGTCAAAAAAAAACACACTTGTGTCCTTTTTGAGGTTTTTTTCTCGACGAGAAAAACACGTTTTGGTCATATACCTGTTTGCACTTGAGCAGAAGGGGTTATCCATGAACTTTTTTTTTGTTCTAAATGTGTTATCTAGTGACAAAGACTGATACTGAAGTGTTATTTTATGATTCCATGCACCCATGTCCTCAAAAACACACTTGTGTGTTTTTTTTGTGTCCGAGAAAAAGCACGTTTTGGTTTTCTCGACGAGCAAAAAGCACGTTTTGGTCATATACCTGTTTGCACTTGAGCAGAAGGGGTTATCCATGAACTTTTTTTGTTCTAAATGTGTTATCTAGTGACAAAGACTGATACTGAAGTGTTATTTTATGATTCCATGCACCCATGTCCTCAAAAAAAAACACACTTTGTGTCTTTTTTTGAGTTTTTTTTTCTCGACAGAAAAGTCATACACGTTTTGGTCATATACCTGTTTGCACTTGAGCAGAAGGGGTTATCCATGAACTTTTGTTCTAAATGTGTTATCTAGTGACAAAGACTGATACTGAAGTGTTATTTTATGATTCCATGCACCCATGTCAAAAAAAACACACTTGTGTCCTTTTTGAGGTTTTTTCTCGACGAGAAAAACACGTTTTAGTCATATACCTGTTTGCACTTGAGCAGAACGGGTTATCCATGAACTTTTTGTTCTAAATGTGTTATCTAGTAGTGAAGACAAAGACTACTGAAGTGTTATTTTATGATTCCATGCACCCATGTTCCACACACCCATGTCCTCAAAAACACACTTGTGTCGTTTTTTTTGTTTTTTTTTTCGTTTGCACTTGAGAAAAGCACGTTTTGGTCATATACCTGTTTGCACTTGAGCAGAAGGGGTTATCCATGAACTTTTTTTTGTTCTAAATGTGTTATCTAGTGACAAAGACTGATACTGAAAGTGTTTTTTTTATGATTCCATGCACCCAAAAAAAAAAAAACACACTTGTGTTTTTTTGAGTTTTTCTCGAAAAAAAAAAGCACGTTTTGGTCATATACCTGTTTGCACTTGAGCAGAAGGGGTTATGAACTTTTTGTTCTAAATGTGTTATCTAGTGACAAAGACTGATACTGAAGTGTTATTTTATGATTCCATGCACCCATGTCCTCAAAAAAACACACTTGTGTCCTTTTTTTGAGTTTTTTTCTCGACGAGAAAAGCACGTTTTGGTCATATACCTGTTTGCTGTTTGAACTTGAGCAGAAGGGGTTATCCATGAACTTTTTTTTTGTTCTAAATGTGTTATCTAGTGACAAAGACTGATACTGAAGTGTTATTTTATGATTCCATGCACCCATGTCAAAAAAACACACACTTGTGTTTTTTGAGAGTTTTTTCTCGAAAGAAAAAAACACGTTTTGGTCATATACCTGTTTGCACTTGAGCAGAAGGGGTTATCCATGAACTTTTTTTGTTCTAAATGTGTTATCTAGTGACAAAGACTGATACTGAAGTGTTATTTTATGATTCCATGCACCCATGTCCTCAAAAAAACACACTGTGTGTCCTTTTGAGGTTTTTTTCGAGAAACGAGAAAAGCACGTTTTGGTCATATACCTGTTTGCACTTGAGCAGAAGGGGTTTTCCATGATGAACTTTTTTTTTTGTTCTAAATGTGTTATCTAGTGACAAAGACTGATACTGAAGTGTTATTTTATGATTCCATGCACCCATGTCCTAAAACACTTGTGTCCTTTTTTTGAGAGAAAAAAAGCACGAGAAAATACCACGTTTTGGTCATATACCTGTTTGCACTTGTGCAGAAGGGGTTATCCATGATTTTTTTTTGTTCTAAATGTGTTATCAAGTGACAAAGACTGATACTGAAGTGTTATTTTATGATTCCATGCACCCATGTCCTCAAAAACACACTTGTGTCCTTTTTTTTTTTTTTTTTCTCGGCGAGAAAAACACGTTTTGGTCATATACCTGTTTGCACTTGTGCAGAAGGGGTTATCCATGAATTTTTTGTTCTAAATGTGTTCAACTGAGTGAAAGACTGATACTAAAGTGTTATTTTATGATTCCATGCACCCATGTCAAAAAAACACAGTTGTGTCTTTTTTGAGTTTTTCTCGGCGAGAAAAGCACGTTTTGGTCATATGTTTGCCTGTTTGCACTTGTGCAGAAGGGGTGACCCATGAACTTTTTTTGCTTTATATCCTTATCTGACTGAATGAAGAATGATACTAAAGTGTTATTTTATGATCCATGCACCCATGTCAAAAAAAACACACAGTCCTGTCCATTGAGTGCTTTTCTCGGCGAAAAAAGTTTTCACAGTCATATATGCCTGTTTGCACTTGTGCAGAAGGGGTGATCCATGATTTTTTTTGTTTTATATCCATTATCAACTGACAAAGAATGATACTAAAGTGTTATTTCATGATTCCATGCACCCATGTCCCCAAAAAACACACACAGTACTTTTGCTTTTTCGGCGAGAAAAGCAGTTTTTCTCGATGAGAAAAGCAGGTTGTCATATGCCTGTTTGCTCTTGTGCAGCGGGGACCCATGCTTTTTTTTGCTCCAACATGCATCATCAACTGACAAAGAATGATATTAAAGTGTTATTTTATGATTCCAGGCACCCATGTCAATCAAAAAACACAGTACCGTGCATTTAGGTGCTTTTTCTCGGCGAGAAAAGCTCACAGTCACTGCCTGTTTGAAGTTGTGCCGAAGGGGTGACCCATGCATTTTTTTTTGCTTCCATATCCATTATGAACTGACAAAGAATGATACTAAAGTGTTATTTCATGATTCCATGCACCCACGTCCACCAAAACACAGTACTGTCCCTTGTGAGCTTTTCTCGGCGAGAAAAGCAGAGTCATATGCCTTTGCTCTGTGCAGAAAAGAAAAGCAGGTTTTATGTCATATGCCTGTTTGCTCCTGTGCAGAAGTGGGGGCCCATGATGTTGTGTTATGCATTGCTCCATATGCATTGTCAACTGACCAAGAATGATATTAAAATGTTGTTTCATGATTCCAAGCAGCCATGTCCCCCAAAACACAGTACCGTGCATTTAGTGCTTTTCTCGGCGATAAAAGCAGGTTTTGGTCATATCATATGCCTGTTTGCTCTTGTGCAGAAGCGGGGACCCATGAAATATTTGCTACATATGCATTGTCAACTGATCAACAATGATAACAATGATAATCCAGAAAAGCGTTATTTTATGATTCCAGAACCGATGTCTATAAAAACACAGTACCGTCCATCCATTATGTTTTTTTCTCGGCGAAAAAAGCAGACACTCACTGGCATATTTGCAGTTATGCAGAAGGGGTGACCCATGGATTTTTTTTGCTTTATATCCACTATGAACTGACAAAAGAATGATACGAAAGTGTTGTTTTTATGATTCCAGGCACTGATGTCTATCAAACCACAGTACGGTCCTTTAAGTGCTTTTTCTCGGCGAGAAAAGCTCTCAGTCACTGGCCTGTTTGCTCTTGTGCAGTAGGGGTGACCCATGGAATTTTTTGCTTTATGTCCATTATCAAATGACAAAGAATGATATTAAAGTGTCATTATCAAATGACAAAGAATGATATTAAAGTGTCATTTTATGATTCCAGGAACCCATGTCCCCAAAACACAGTCCGGCCATTAAGTGCTTTTCTCGGCGAGAAAAGCTCACCTCACTGGCGTGTTTGCACTTGTGCAGAAGGGGTAGCCCATGGATTTTTTTTTGCTTTATATCCATTATCAACTGACAAAGAATGATACTAAAGTGTTATTTTATGATTCCAGGCACCCATGTCCCCCCAAAACACAGTCCCGTCCATTAAGTGCTTTTCTCGGCGAGAAAAAAGCAGGTTTTCAGTCATATGCCCGTTTGCTCTTGTGCAGCAGCGGAGACCTATGACTTTTTTTGTTCCATATGCATTGTCAACTGACCACGAATGATATTAAAGTGTTTATTTTATGAGTCCAGGCACCGATTATTTTATGAGTCCAGGCACCGATGTCTATCAAAACACAGTACCGTCCATTAAGCTTTTTTTGAGAGAAAAGCAGGCCTCATATGCCTGTTTGCTCTTGCAGAAGAAGGGGACCCATGAACTCTTTGCTCCATATGCATTGTCAACTGACCAAGAATGATAGTAAAGTGTTATTTTATGATTCCAGGTATCGATGTCTAAAAAAACCATTAAATACCGTCCATTAATTGCTTTTCTCGGCGAGACAAACTCACACTCACTGGCCTGTTTGCACTTGTGCAAAAGGGGTGACCCATGGGATTTTTGCTTTATATCCATTATCAACTGACAAAGAATGATACTAAAGTGTTATTTCATGATTCCCCACACCCATGTCCCCAAAACACAATACTGTCCTTGTCCTTTTTGTGACCTTTTCTCGGCGAGAAAAGCAGGTTTTGGTCATATGCCTGTTTGCTCTTGTGCAGAAGCGGGGACCCATGAATATCTTGCTCCATATGCATTGTCAACTGACCAAGAATGATATGAAAGTGTTATTTTATGATTCCAGGCACCCATGTCTATCATAATACAGTACCGTCCATTAAGTGATTTACTCGGCAAGAAAAGCTCACACTCACTGGCCTGTTTGAAATTGTGCAGAAGGGGCGACCCATGGAATTTTTTGCTTTATATCCATTATCGACTGATAAGAATGATATTAAAGTCGATTTGACAAAGAATGATATTAAAGTGTTATTTAATGATTCCATGCACCTGTGTCCCCCAAAACACAGTACTGTCCCGGGTGAGCTTTTCTCGGCGAGAAAAGCAGGTTTTGGTCATATGCATGTTTGCTCTTCTGAAGAAGCGGGGACCCATGAACTTTTTGCTTCCTATGCATTGTCAACTGACCAAGAATGATAATAAAGTGTTATTTTATGATTCCAGGCACGCATGCATGTCTATCAAAACACAATACCGTTCGTTAAGAGCTTTTCTCGGCGAGACAAGGTCACACTCACTGTCATGTTTGAAGTTGTGCAGAAGGGGTGACCCATGGGATTATTGCTACATATCCATTATCAACTGACAAAGAATAATACTAAAGTGTTATTTCATGACTAAATACACCCATATCCAAAAAAACATAGTACTGTCCCTTGTGAGCTTTGGTCTTATGCCTGTTTGGCTCTTGTGCAGAAGCGTGGACCCATGAACTTTTTGCTCCATATGCATTGTCAACTGACCAAGAATGATATTAAAGTGTTGTTTCATTTCAAGCAGCCATGATCCCCCAAAAGCAGCCATGTCCCCCCAAAACACAGTACCATGCATTTAGTGCTTTTCTCAGAGAAAAGCAGGTTTTCTGGTCATATGCCTGTTTGCTCTTGTGCAGAAGCGGGGACCCATGAACTTTATCCTCCATATGCATTGTCAACTGACCAAGAATGATATTAAAGTGTTATTTTACGATTCCAGGCACCCATTTCCCCCAAAACAAAGTCCGGCCATTAAGTGCTTTTCTCGGCGAGACAAGCTCACACTCACTGGCCTGTTTGAACATGTGCAGAAGGGGTAACCCAAGGGATTTTTGCTTTATATCCATGATCAACTGACCAAGAATGATATTAAAGTGTTATTTCATGATTCCATAAACCCATG